>CM046875.1:126371248-126624596 GCA_025667525.1 Glebionis coronaria
TCGTTCAAGAACATAGCCAAATTGATCAAGGGACTTGGCAAGAAGAAGAAATGAAGCATTGGTTTATCAAGGTTAACATGTTTGTAAACATGTTTGAATTGTTGAACTATTTATCCTTACTCTCTTTTTATTTAGGTTGTTATGTTTGGTAACTAATAGTTTATGTTTGGATTACTTAGTATTTTAATCCTTATCGTCTATTCTATTGATCATTAAATTTGCATAGCTTTGTGCATATTATGTGTTTGTTAGCTTCCTAGATTTTGATTTATAGTTAACTTTGTCTTGCTATTTACTTGTGTGAAGTCTGGGCTAACCAAAGTTTGGGGAAGTGCAAATTTTTGACACCACTGGTCGCGGTTCCTTATCGAATCTTCGGTTCCTTAGCGATAAATAACTGCGGCCCTACATAAGGAACCGCCTGTCACTGTATCGACCGAATCTTTGCTTTACACTGTTTTCCTTAATCTGTGTAAAACTTTGATAAATTTTTTGCAAAAACCTGTACTTTCCTAAACTAGGCTACCTAATTTCATTATTCACCTAAAATGATTTTAACCCATTACTAGTTTGGATCATTCCCTTCTCTTCTTAAACCCTCTCTTGTTGATTGTGTTCTTTATCCCTTCAACTCTTCTCTAAACCTTAACACACAACCATGGTGTCCACTAGAACATCCACTTCTTCCAAAACTTCCTCTTCCAAAAGAAACCTTAAAATTAAGATTAAGTTACCTAACATTGGTTCTTCATCTTTTCACACTCCCAAAAATGAGATTTCTCCTATTCTCATTTCCTCTTCACCTTCACATCCCCTTGCTCCGTGTAAGACAAACTCAACCCATGGTACTAACCATTCACATGGTTCTACCTCCTCTTCTATCCAATCAAGAATGAATGAGTTTTCTTCACCCTTCACTCCTAGTCCTCCTTTGGATGGGATTTCTCAACCTCAACCTCTACAAAGCATTCCCTTTGTAGTTGAGCCTTTGGTTACCTCTCCTTTCACTCCACCAAATTCTCCCATCTCACCCTTGGACACTATGCCTCCACCACCTCCTCCACCCTCAAACACCAATGCTCCTATTTTGGTCATTCCTATTCCTCACTTAATGGGTGATCCTTACTTCTTTGGGTTCCTAGAAGCTCATGGTGCAAATTGCTCATGTTGTCTATATAATAACTACATCATTTAAAACCTAAGGTTAGAGATGCTTGGTCTTCATAGAAGGTTGCATGATTTCTTGTTTGCCTTGTTCTCCATGCCTCCTACTCCTAGGAGATGAATGATGGTTTTCAAAATCAAATGCTTTCTAAAAAAAGGTCAAGCCAAAGAGGACTATGAATTCAAGACCTAGCTTTATCTAACTTTGTAGTAGTTAGTTGTCATTTTATTTCTTGTATTTCTTTTCTTTTCCCTCATGATTTTCTCATGTGGATGATCTATGGATTTAGTTTTATGTGTTTTAATCTATGTGATCACATTAATCAACTTCAGTTTATTTAAAATTGAACCTAAATCTATCACAACCTCTAAAAACTTGACTTAAAATTGGATCAAAATGTTATCTAAATATTTTGTCACCCTTTGTCAAGACATTCTTTGTGAATGTGTTTCTTTCATACAACCCTAGCATAATCTAGTGCTAAAAGAGGTAAAAATCCAAGATTTGCAAAATTTTGAAAAAGTCTTATCTTTCTCCAAAACTTTTGAAAATCAAGGTCTGTTATCCCTTGGACACGGCTCATTAGCCCCTAGGCGGCTCCATATCGATATGGAACTGTGGGCTCTATTAAGGAACCGCGTACAGGAATGTCGTTCTTGGCTTATTTTTGGTCTTTCTTCTTTGATCACTGTCTTGGTTAAGATTCTTTGTTTACCCAGTTTGGCTAAACATTCCCTAAAACCTTTTATTTTAATTTCAAATCTTTGCCTTGTCTATTTTCTTTCTTATCTTTTGGGGGTTCTTCTCTTCATCCCTCATAATGCCTAATTCTTCCATTCCTAACCTTGACATTTCTTTGTCACAATCTTCTCAACCTAAAGCTTCTTCTTCTAAGCTTTCAAAGAAATCAAAAATCTCGGTTCGACCCGTTTGGATCAAAAAGAACAAGAATCCTCATGATTCTTCTTCTCCAAACTCCTCCAACAATTCCTCTTTCTCTCCGATTCAATATTGAATGAGACTTACTCTATAAATCCAATTATCGAAGAAAAGGAAATTCTTCCACCACCACCTAAACCTTTCAACTCAATGACCTATCTTCTTTCCTTAATCTCACTAGGCATTGTGAAAATATCTCTTATCCATTATCTCCCTCTCCACCAAACTCTAATTTTGATGGACCTCCCCCATCTAACGACTTTGTTTTTCATCACGGTTCCTCGAGTGCTTGTTGTCGTTTTCAACAAATGGAACTTGCTCATATCTATGACAAGCTAAATTTCCTTGAATTCCTCCTCACTCGACCTCATCTCAAAGTTTTTGTTCCCGTGAACAAAACTTCGAATGATGCTTCATCGTCTTTCTTTTCCAACTAAGGCACATTTTGTACTTTAGTTGTTTGAGTCAATAAAACTTAAGCAATCTTAGAAGATTATCACTATTAGAGTAGTCTATGATTTGTGGTTTATTTTCCATATTTTTTGCTTGAGTAAAGTGCAAAAATCATCCCTGTGGTTTGTCAAAAGTTTGAATTACATCCCTCGTTAATACTTCGCGCAACATACATCATTGTGGTTGTAAAATAGTACACCATACATCCCTGAGGACGGATGGTGCAAATATTTTTCCGTTAAGGGTTAAAAGTGTTTGTTATCTTAGGGGTATTTTAGTCCTTTTACAACCTAGGGATGATTTTTGCACCAAACTTTTCAAAAAAAAAATTTCCAAAAAAAATTTCAAAAAAATTTCAAATTTTTTTTAAAAAAGTTTCTAAAAATGTTTTCTTTTTTCGAAAAATGTTTTTTTTAATGTTTTTTTTTAAGTTTCGAAAATATATTTGAAAAAAGTTTTTTTCAAAAAAATTCAATTTTTTTTTAAAAAGTTTTGAAAAATGTTTTTTTTAATGTTTCGAAAAATGTTTTATTTTTTAAATGTTTTCTTTTTTAAAATAAGTTTCAAAAAAAATTTGAAATTTTTTTTTTCAAAAAGTTTCAAATTTATTTTTAAATTTTCGAAAAAAGTTTTTTTTTCAAAAGTTTTTTTTTCGAAAAACATTTTAAAAAATAACTTTTATAAAAAAAACTTTTGAAAATTTTTTTTTTCGAAGATTAAAAAAAATTTTGAATTTTTTCGAAAAAAAAGTTTTTTTAGAAAAGCTTTTTTTTAAAAAAGTTTTTTTTTTCGAAAAACATTTAAAAAAAAACTTTTGAAAAAAAAACTTTTTTCGAAAATTTAAAAAAAAGTTTGAATTTTTTCGAAAAAAAAAATTTTCAAATTTTTTTTTAAACTTATTTTAAAAAAGAAAACATTTTAAAAATAAAACATTTTTCGAAACTTTAAAAAAAACATTTTTCGAAACTTTTATAAAAAAAGTTAATTTTTTTTGAAAAAAAGTTTTTTCAAATATTTTTTCGAAACATAAAAAAAACATTTAAAAAAACATTTTTCGAAAAAAGAAAACATTTTTCGAAACTTTTTTTAAAAAAATTTGGAATTTTTTTGAAATTTTTTTTTGGAAATTTTTTTTTTTTTGAAAAGTTAGGTGCAAAAATCATCCCTAGGTTGTGAAAAGACTAAAACACCCCTAAGATAACAAACACTTTTAACCCTTAACGGAAAAATATTTGCACCATCCGTCCTCAGGGATGTATGGTGTACTATTTTACAACCATAATGATGTATATTGCGCGAAGTATTAACGAGGGATGTAATTCAAACTTTTGACAAACCACAGGGATGATTTTTGCACTTTACTCTTTTTGCTTTAAATATTCATATTGTGTGTATGAATATTTCTCTTGTATGTTATTTCATATTTGTGTAATATGAATGTTATGTGTGTTATCTTTCCCGCTAATTCTATTTCACACATTTGTTAAAGACTTGATCATGGTTAAAACTTACAATTAATTATGGGTGATTCCATAAATTCTAAATTTTAACCCCTTTACATTTTAATCATCTTTGATTGGTTTGGATGTCTCTTTTCTTCCTTTATTCCACCAATTAAACTGTGATGTTGTCAATACACACTCTTTGGACATATTTAGCAAATACTTGCTTCTAATTTGAAATTTCTTTTCCTTCTCCCTCTCAAGTTAGTTAGTAGGTAGTGCACATATATACATTGGTGTTTCTTTTTTTTCTTCTAACCTTTGTGTAGCATGTCACTAGCTAATTTACTTGGTGCCCCAAGCAAGGGGAGTAAGCACCAACGGGGAGCTACTAGTAAAGTCCGATTCTTTTCTTCTTCAAAGACTTGTGCTAACCTTTTTGCTTCGACAAAGGGGGAGAAATGATAGTGATAAACTCGTTAATAATTCGAATAAACTTGTATTTTACATAAATGAGTTTATAGTTTGTCGTAATAGAAAAGGGGGAGATTTTTTAGGGGTGGCAATTATCGACACGACACGATTAATGACACGAACCTGACACGAAGTTAAATAGGTTTGGGTCAAGGATAAACAGGTTTGGGTCAAAAACGTGTCAACCCGTATAACCCGTTTAATAAATGGGTCGTGTTTGGGTTGATTAAGTATTAAACAGGTCGACACGTGAACCCGTTTAAATATATATAAGCCTCTAAAAATAGATATATAACTTTAGTCTTATGTTAGATTTTGATTAAATATATTTTATTATGTAGTTAATAAGAGTAATTGGCATTATAATTCACATATCATCTTTCTTTACATATTTATATCCTTTTTTTCATATAAATTAGTCTGATTGACAAACATCAACCTTATTTACCGCTTGACATATTTACTTAAACAGGTTAAACGGGTCAAAAACGGGTAACACGTGTTATGCAGGTGCGGGTTAGGGTTGAGTTTCTTGACACGATTAATAAATGGGTCGTGTTTGGGTTTAGGTTATAATAACACGTCAACCCGCGAACCCGAACAGGTCAACACGAACACGACTCGATTGCCACCCCTAAGATTTTTAATGCAAAGCAATGCCTAAAAACATTGTTAGTATTAATTAATCTTACTTAGTTTTGATCATGACAAATTAAAAAGATATTTATTGTCAAACACAATCATAAAATGAATTATCTAACAAACACTATCATCAAGGTAATAATCATTACACTAACATATCTTAATCATGCTTAGTGATCATAAAAGTGATTAGCCTTAAAACTCACTTTTGTCAAATGTAACAAAAGATTTTTAATAAACTTTATTTTTAAGAAAATATTTTATTAAAATGAAAATATAAATTTGAATATGACATATTCCAAATTCCATAAGAATATCCTTTGAAGGTTTAAACACCCTCAGATATTTCAAATTCACTAAAAGACAAAAAGGAGCGGAGTCTACTCTCCGCGGTTCCTTAAGTGCCTACGCGGTTCCCTATCTATAAGGAACCGCCTGGGTAGCTAAGGAACCGCCCCCAGATAGCCGTTGGCATTTGTCTTCTATAAATAGTGGATCAAATCTGCATTTTCATTAACCCTTTTTGGACATCTCTTTCAACCTTCTTTCTCCTATCTAATCCTAGTCATTTGTAAATGATCACTTAATGTGTTAAGTATGTTTACTCATGATTATCCTCTTGATCTCCTTCTTTAACTTGTCCAAAGAGAAGATCACTCACACACTTGTGCTGTGATTAAAGATGAAGCTTTGATGAAAATCACCTTCTCCTAAAGATCTAGTCATGTTCATCATTTGTTTATTTGTGTCTTGTGTAGATCCAATGTACTTGTGAATACTTGGACTAGTTGTGTTCATCCAAGCTATATGTGAATACTTGGGTTAGAGTTGTGTAAATCCTTTGCACATGTGTGTGCTTGGATTTGTGTTGTGTAGATCCAAGCTACATGTGTATACTTGGATATTTTTAGTTGAGTTGTAATAAGTTGTGTCAGTTCTCACTAAACTATAAAGTGATTTGGTTGTGTCTTGTGAGTTCATACTAAACTATAAAGTGATATGTAGTTGTGTTGTGTGACGTTCTCACTTAGCTTCAAAGTGTAGAGTCGTGAAGACTGGTTCTAGCTTTCGATTAGAATTCGACATCTAGCCTTGTGTCGGAAAATGGTGAAGTAGGCAACGTTGTGAAGATTGGTTCTAGCTTTGGATTAGAACTCGACATCTAGCCTTGTGTCGTAAAATGGTGAAGTGGGCGACGTTGTGTAGATTGGTCCTAGCTAAGATCAGGTCTCGACATTTAGCTTAGTGTCAGAAAATAAAGCGACGTTGTAAGGTTTTCTCCGCCAAGAAGGGAGCTTGTGGATATAGTGGAAATCTCGAGTAAGGTGTTCTCGAGGAGTGGAGTAGGAACGAGGATAGAGCCTCGTTGCTGAACCACTATAAATCTTGGTGTCTTCCTACTAGGTTGTTTCTTTCCTTACTCATTACTTACATTCATTATCATCATACTTACTACATATTGTTAATGCATTAGAATTGAACCTAATCATTATGCAACTAGCTTTCAAGTAAAAGATAGTTTTAGCACTCACCTAGTTGAAAGGAATTTTAATTAGGAGATAAACCGATGAGAAACTATTCAACCCCACTTCTAATTTCTACAAAACTCATTTTTTAAAAATTAAATATCTCACAAATCGTTCATCGTTACGTAAAACAAAACATATCATCGCGACGAGAATTAAATCATCTATCTATCAAGGGGCACATGTGTATACTTTTGACGATCTTTTTTTTCGACTTTTTTTCTTAAGTCACGTCTGAGAGAATCATATATGATTCTTCACGAGACATATATGATTTTCAGAAATCATATATGATTCATACCACGAATCATATATGATTTTCTGAAAATCATATATGATTCGTGACGAATCATATATGATTCTCTCAAACGTGACTTAAGAAAAAAAGTCGAAAAGAAAGTTCGTCGAATGTATATACATGTGCCCCTCGATAGAAAGATGATTTAATTCTCGTTGTAATGGTGTATTTTTTTTCGTTTGACGATTTACTGTTTGTGAGATATTTAATTTTTAATAAAGTGGTGGGAAGTGGGTTTTTATAAAAATAGGTGATTATAATTGGCTGACTAGGTCTATATTAATTTAATATTAATTTAAGGGGTTTACATATATCTTAGCTCAAACGAATGAAGTATCAAACGTGAAAAAAAAAATCAATCTGAAAAACTTGTTCTAAAACTAATATGTAGTAAAAGGGAATTTCTAACATGTGCCCAGATATATATGTTTAAGTTTATATATAAGTAAAGTTTAGACTTATTAATTACAAAGTGTTATTTATTTATGGTGATTTTTGAGTATATTTAATGTGAATTAAATGTATTTTTGTATATAAAAGAAAACTTGATGTGTAATAAATATGCCTTAACATATGTGACTAGGGGTGGGAATCGGGTCGGGTCAACCGGGTTCGGGTCAAGTCGGGTCGGGTCAAGTCGGGTCAGAACTCAAAAAAATCAAACCCGAACCCGAGCCTAATTAGAACTCGGGTCAGTCGGGTTCGGGTCAATTCGGGTCTGGTTAATTCGGGTCGGGTCAACTCGGGTTCGGGTCAACCCGAGTATAAGTAAAAAAGTTAAAAATAGACTTATTTAAGTATATTTACAAGGTAAAATGTGGTAAAAAACTCGGGTCAAGTCGGGTTGGTCGGATTCGGGTCAAGTCGGGTCGGGTCAAGTCGGGTCAAGGCTAAAAAATATAAACCCGAACCCGAGGCTAATTAGAACTCGGGTCAACCCGAATTGACCCGAATATGTTTTTGAACCCGAGTGACCCGACCCGAATAGGCTATTTCGGGTTCGGGTTCGGGTCGGGTCAACTTTTTCGAGACCCCTATATGTAACGGCACATGTTAGAAAGACCAAAGTAAAAATCATTGAATTTCATTAAAAAAGACCATTCAATTCAAACTCAACGGATAAAAATAACAATAGCTTTTGACCAAAATTAGTCCACACGAGACCCGTACATTGCACCCAAAAAAGGAAATAAAAAACAGTTACAACTTTCCCACTCTAAATAACAGAAAAACACACTCAACATCACAGACACATTAACCTTAACATAATGCAAGATCCATATCCCTTCAGATCATCTCACCATCGTCGAGCACATTCCGACGTTCTCGACACGTTTGATGCACCTTTTCAAGATCTGGGATCTGGAGATGATCTGTTTGGTACATTTATAGACATTGACAAACTTGGATCTAGTTTTACTGAAGGTGATGGAGAGAAGAGTAATAGTAGTAGTAGTAGTAGTAGTACGAAGCCGAAGCATCGCCATAGTAATTCGGTTGATGGGTCGAGCTTTTTTAGTGAGAATAGTATTGAAGCTAAGAAAGCTATGGCCCCTGAGAAGCTAGCTGAATTATGGACACTTGATCCGAAACGAGCTAAGAGGTAGTAGTAAACTAATTATGTTTTCGATATTGTATAATGTGATGTGATATAGCTAGTACATGTTTTAGATCATTAGATTTATGTGTTTTAATCTAGGCTGTTTTATACTAATTTGATCCATCCTATGTTATTTATGTACCGCGTATGATCGACCATTCAGGAAAACTTATTGCATATATAGTGTATGCCTATATGGTTGACTAGATCATTAGAGAGATAATTTGGATCTCATAGGTGTAAATTACTATTGGATTCTAATACTACCAGTTTGCTGCCAGGCAGAGCAGATAGTAATTTGAACTTGTAACGCCACCTAAAGCCGGGAAACAATGGACTGCTAAGGTATCCTTCTGGGTTCAACTAAATAGAAATTGGTGGAAGGATAATAATAGGTAACTACCCAAAATTTTAAAGGGGCTCAGCTGGACAGGCTCTTATAGAACTAGTCTTCGGTTATTGCCAACCTCTAAGATACTTATATTTGTGGAAATTGGTGGATTTAAAAACCGATGATGAAGTAAAACCAAAGTGTTTAGTTCATTATATCATTATTGCTACAAAGGGTGGCCATATTGTGGTTTTCCAATTTCGTGAGGTTGGCCAGAAGTTTAAAACTAAAAATTGCGGATCAATAGTATTAAGATTTTTGCACAAATTGCTGATTTTAGGTGGCAATTCTACTAAACGGAAATATATAAGATCTGGAATTTCAAAATATTAAAGTAAAATTCAGGGTACGAGTGAAGGAATTTGGGCCATGACTTCCATGTCACGAGCTTCTCCTGTAAATGTGTTAAGCCTTTTACTCTTAATAAAAAGTTATGTCTATTTTTAGATGGAGTTGTCTTCTTACATGTTTCTGATGCTCGCACTGATCCATGAACTTGTTTGCCAAACATAAAAAAATATAGTCATAAGTTAGTCCGTTAGTATTTAATAAGCATCTGATAAGATTATAACTGAGTTGATGACTGACACAAAGTGAGTAGTTTTGTATGCACAAACAACTGCAGACCAAAATTATCAAATTTGGGTATGAATGATGAAACTCAAGTCACACTTGCTAGAACTAATATTTCTGTAATAGCTGGATTATCAGCCAAGATTATAATTATTTTGGTGTCATAATATGTTTTTGAAAGTTTCAGATCATCTTATGCTTTGTAGCATACAGGATTTTGGCAAATCGACATTCTGCTGCGCGTTCAAAAGAGAGAAAGGCACGCTATATATCTGAGCTTGAGAGAAAAGTTCAGACCCTGCAAACAGAAGCAACCACCCTTTCAGCGCAATTGACTCTATTTCAGGTATTTTTTTATGTTCCTACATTACCTATTAGTATGCAAACTTAGTTATTTCTCAGTTTATTTGTTTCATGGGAGTTTAATCCTGAATTTTACTACAGGACTCAAACTTTTGACCCTATGGTCATAAAGAAACGACCTCACATGTGGAGGCTCAGCTTTCACAAAGTAAACTTATATGAAAAATCATTGCATGATAAGCTAACTTTAAATGTATGGGCAGATCTGCTAATATGTATATCAGTGTGCAGTAATCTATTATGCTGCCGGTCCCATTGTTGACCCATTTATCAAGGGGTCAATTTGGTTATCTAGTTTTGCTTAACGGGTCAAATGGGTAAAACATTTATGAAAATGGAATTGGTAAAACTCAGAAGTCTTACGGGAACATTCATGTTTGACATGTGTCAATAATCCGTGTTGATCTGTTAGACAATCCAGCCGTTAACAGAATATCATTCTATATTACTTCTTTTAACTGACTGATTTTTTCTTTACGCAGAGGGATACAACTGGCCTATCTTCTGAAAATACGGAGCTTAAGTTCCGGTTACAAGCTATGGAACAACAGGCTCAATTACGTGATTGTAAGTTTCCTAGAAAGACGATACTTACAACCATACTATGCCCTTTAGCCTATTACTCTTCTGTCCCCTCTAAGGTAGAAGACTTATCTGTTAGTCCCAGCAGAGCACTATAATATGCAGAGAGGGGTGGAGATTTCGATGCCTTTGCTTATGAACGGGTTGGTGTTGGTTATGCTTCTAGTTAGTCAAATGAGTAAACTAAAATTTAGCTAAAAGAAAATGGTTAAACGGGTTGAAACTCGCCCATAGGGTCTTTTAACGCAGACAACCTTCTACACTGTTTATTTAAAATACTTAGTTTCTTGTTGTGAGAATATAGCTCATCTAATCATATTTAGCGCGATAATTATCTATGATAAATGTATATCTAACCAGCCATTTCGCCAGCTCTAATACGAATGATAAAAACATTGCCTTTCTTTTATTGCAATGAACTTATACAGAGTATTTGGTTCTGCAAGTAGCAAAATTTTAATTATCACTCATCATCTTATAAACACAGCTTTGAATGAGGCACTGAAGCAGGAAGTTGAAAGGCTCAGAGTTGCAACTGGAGAACTAGCAAGCAGCTCAGATGCATATAATCTTGGAATGCATCATGTACCCTATAACCGGTCAAACGTTTTCGCAAACCAACACCAACCAGACCCACAAAAATACCATCACTCTCTTCTGCCAACCACCCATGATAAACTGCAACAGGATCAACTTAACCGCTTCCGGGGGCTTGACATCAGTACAGGTGGTACTCATTTTATCAAATCCGAAGTCCCTTCAATCTCCGTCAGTGAAAGCAGCAGTATGTTCTGATTGTTACCTTTTTCCTTATTTTATGCATTGATTGTTCATAGATATACAATACGTTAGCATCCACGAGCACCATTTCTTTTAAAATTTCATTTATTTTTTGTCACATAATTAGGGATTTTAGGCTTTAACAGGTATCTTTTTTTATTGTTGTTCCTGTTGTCGTATTCCTAAATTGTACTACTACCAACTGCATCAGCTTGAGCAATTCTCATAGCTCATTGTGAAGTGTGATACATTCAACTCATACCATTGTATGTGAAATAAGATTTTCCTGTTAATTCATTAGCGATATTTATGTATGGTCGTTGATGAAACCCAAGGGGGAAACCTAGTGGTAAGGGCTTGAGAGTCCCAATGAGAGTTCTCAAGTTCTAATTCCCAAACTCCTTGCGGTACCCGCCATAGCCTGTAATCCACAATTTAGTGGTCTAGTACTCCAAAATCCAATAGTAAAAGGAAGGAAGATAGCAAGGATATCTTATGAAGCACTACGGATTGGGCCAAATAACATACTCATCGAGTAGTATACATGTGCGGCTGTGTGCACTATCATTATTGATGGTCTTCAACAACAATATTAGAGAAAACTTTCACAATACCGAATATCCAGCATAGGAGTACATATTGATGAAGCATATGCAAATGCGATCCCCTCAAAGACACTCTTTAATTTCCACTAAAATGTTTGAAATGATTGTAGGGAGGACGACTTCGGTTGTGACTATAAGTGCAGTATGATGTAGTGGAGATCATTTAGTTTTGATTCTTACATAATCACAAATTTTAATTTGTGTAGTAGTAATCTTTGTATATCAAGTCCAAGAAGACAACAAATATTATACATAAGCTACCTTAAAACTACATAAAATCCAAGTACAAGTTTCGGATCCCTTCTCTGTATATAGCTCTGTCCCTGCTGACGCTTCCAAGCAAATTATTTAGGCTAATCACAACAATAATTCCTAGTTGTTTTTCAAGATATTCAAATGTTTTACATCATGTCACTCCTTTATATATCTATTCTCAAAACGCTCCGACATCAGATACGAGATTAAAATTGAACACCAAAAAATAGTAATTTGGGAGCCTGTCTGTGCAACTTTTTTCATGGCAAATGTTAGTGTTGTTAGTAACGCACACGCCCTACATCACCGGATTTGAACCCTTAGTTTATTGTTTGGAAACTGATAACAGGACCTTATTATACCACTAGCAAGGCCTTGTAAGTTGCTAGTATACACTCCATATTTTAGTCTTAACTGAATACAATTTTTTTTTTTTTATTTCTTATAAAAAATCATTGAGCCTTCATGATTCTGAAACCTGGCATACAGTTAAAGCCTATGAGTAACTAACTAACTAGCTAACCTCAAAGTAGAGGACAGGGTCTATGGGTAGGGTTGGAGGGATAAAGGTGACCTAACTGACGATTATAAATGCACATGACACTGAATAAGAAGGTTGCATTTGCATGGAATTGTCATGTGGGCTCTGTTGTCTGCTGGCTTGCTACACATGACCACGATAATAACTGATACAACCCTATTGATGGTTACTCCTTGTCACGTCCCACGACAACACAATCAATGCACTATTTCACATGTTCGAACCCCTCAGCTCACAATTAGTAAATCTCATGTGAAACTTATGTTTACCACTTACATGAGTAAAATGCATAAATCATACTTGTGGCCACATTGCACATTTAATTACTGGTCTTTTGAAATTGCAGACGCCGTCACCGATCTTTAGGTTTGGGTTCATTTTCATACTTTGACTTAATGTTTGTTAGAGTTTGACCGTTACTAAAAAGACATTTTTGTCTTTTTCATTGTTTTTTTCCCCAAAACACCACAAACAACCCTCCATCACCACCGCCACCACCACTCCTCCCGCTCCACCACCCCTGTTCTAACATAACCCAGATCCATAACTAATATACCAATTTATTTCGAAAAGATCCAATCTGATATACTAATTCGCGAATCTACCCTCACCACTGCATTGCTATTGAATGTTTATTACCTAAACACTGATAATTGGCCAAAAATGTCTAGAACATACTTTTATTGACTAAAGAAATTCATTTTTGAGAGACCGAAGGATCCCAGTACAGTACCTAGTCTTCTAAGGTCATGACTCTTGAGGTAAAAATGCTTGTAGAGTAGAAGATTTGAGGGCCTTGTTTCCTAGGCTATCATACATCAGAAATCATTTCACATGTACTCATTTATAGTCCGGATACTTACCACAAAAATTGTTGTAAGAAAACAAAATAAATTCGTTATACGCACTAATCACCATTTTTAGTTTTTTGAGGCTGGTTATCTCACACGTGATGGCTACTCAAACACATTTCATAGGTTGTTGCATGAATGTAACCTCCTTGAGACAGTGTGTAACTGTATATTGGTTTGGATCTTTTTTAGAATAAATTAATATATGAGTTTTGATCTGGCTTTGGTGATGGAGTGACCTTGTGCTGTTCTGGGGAAGAAAGACAATGAAAAAGACAAAAATGTCCTTTTAGTAACGGTGAAACTTTAACAAACATTAAGCCAAATTATGAAAATAAACTCAAACGCAAAGACCGGTGAGAGCGTCTGCAGTTTCAAAAGACCAGTAACTAAATGTGCAATCTAGACAAACCACAAGTATGATTTATGCATTTTACTCCCACTTACATATATAACTATATTGCTTTGATCATAACTTAGATTTGTATTAGCTCTTATTCTGAGTTGGTGATTGCATTTACAATGGTCTGGATTAACCATAAGAAGATAAAATCATTACAAATTGCTCCTTAAACATTTAAGATTCCAATTTCATGAATTTTGACATTTTGTGCTTCAATTACTCTTGCATCCTGGATCCTGTTGTCTATAACTTTATACGGGTCAAATGAGTGAAATGTGTATGTCTAATAATTCACATTTTGGGCTGATGATCTCTTGGTCGTTGACGTGATATGTAACTATTAAAGAACTGCTCACTTTGGATAGTATTGTCCACTTTTGGTTACACTGATTTCAGATTGAGCTAACCAAGCGCTACCTCCTGTTGTTCCATGCATATCGTGGTAACTGGTTAGCCACCAACACATCATATGAACCTACGTGCAATGTTTGCTCGATGCATATTATTAGAAACAATGTGACAATGTAGTTCTTAAGTCTCATTTATTTGTTATTACGACTACATAACGTGACAATGTGACATATCAGTTCAGATCTTTTTGTGGCGTCAATTTCTATTTTCATCAGTAAAAAATTTACGGAAATCCAAACAGAGACAACCCCTTGTGAACAAACCATGCGTTGGTCCCCTCAAACAACATGCAGAATTTGGATCAGTTCAACATCACGCTTTCCTTTTGGGGCTACTAATTAAGGTTTGATTGATACTTGTTCCCAAGATATAAGTTTTTATGGTTTGGAATTTGCATGTATTGATATAAACACATGACCAAATAATTCATAATTGTATTTAAAAAAATGATTCACGCAGCTCCTATTACTTCCATCATACTCCGCGACATCCAAGGGAAGCTATCACTTTTATCAACACATAACTGTGGTTTTTAATTACCATAAAAATCCATGGAAAAACATTGCACATACGAGTGCACTACAACAATTTTGCACCATAGGGACGACTTATTCGTCCCTAGGAGTCATTTTTTCGACCCTAAATCCTTAGGGACGATTAAGTCGACCCAAGGGGGTTGTGCCCAAAAAATCGTCTCTAGATTTCTAGGGTCGACTACCCCTTTGAAACCTAGGGACGACTATGTGGGTCCCACAACCCACTACGTTGAAAATATTGAATACCCTAGGAACGACTCCCCTTTGAAACTTATGATCGAAAAAGTCGTCCCTAAGTTTTTAATAAAAATAACCTTTTTTAAATTTTTAATAAAAATTCTTTTTTTAATTATTTTTAATAAAATCTTTTTTTTTACGAATTAATAAAATCATTTTCAGAAAAAAAATGTAAATATGAACCTAGGGACGACTTAGTCGTCCCTAGGTTGTGTAACTTTGACACCTAGGGACGACTAAGTCGTCCCTAGGATTAATACCTGGGCGAATATTGGCAAGTTTAGGGACGACTAAGTCGTCCCTAGATGTACCTGGGGGTAAAAAAAATCTAGGCTTTTTTGCAGTTTCCAGATTTTTTTCGAAACTTTTTCGGGACAAAATCTACAATTCAAAATGGCAGAATTCGATAAATACATAATAATAACAAATCAATAAACGTTACAATACCATATTAAGATAAATTATCTTACTTCACGATACAATATTCATCAAATACACTTATGCATCCTAAATCAAATGTTTCACACGCTACAAGTCTCAAACTTTATTAAACATGCATAATAAGAAATAAGAAATAATACTACCACAACCTCTACTCCTCCTCCCCATCGTCGTTAGGTGAAAAGTAACCTTGCTCCTCGTCATCCCCCTCGTCATCCCCCTCGTGATCCCCCTCGTCATCCCCCTCGTCATCGCCTGATAAGTCGTCACCACTGTTTTATAGATCCCTAGCTCGACCCAACTCGTCAACGGACCGGTAATCATGCTGATGAGGATTTATGATTACACGAGAACCTCCGGGTAGGGATTGTGAAGTAGAGCCGATCTCATGAGTTGAGTTTGTGGTGGGACGATAACAAGGGTTAAAGGTGTTGTTGGTGACGGGAGTAATAGGATAAGTGTCGATATAGGGAGGTTGGAGTGGTTGGAGATGGTCGGGAAAAGATGGTCGGTATGGGTCGATGGAAGGAGGTTGCAATGGTTGTGCCTAAGGATAGGGGGTTGGACTAAGTGAGCCCAATCAGGAGCTAGGGGGCATAAAAAAGGGTCGGGGCGGGGGTACTAAAGTAGGAGGGTTAATTGGGTGATCAGTATTTGATGAGTTGTAGTTCTGGAAAAACTCACCCAATTGACTTTGATATTGTGTCATATGCTGGTACGACGTCTGACTATATTGTTGCGCCGTATCTGCCTTTAACGCTGCCAAGTAAGCCCGTTGCTGCGCCTCCTGATTCTCTTTGCTCATCAGCTCCATCTGTTGCTCATGTCGTTCCATCATTTGCTGAAATTCATCACGAGAGGGAAAATCCGGTCGAGCTGGAGCACCGCGCCTGAGATAAGTTACAACAACAAATTTTCATTATATACAACAAGATATAAATATGAACAATTGATTTGCCTTTTGTTTTATTGAGGATATATAACCTGCGAGAAGTGTTATTGGCACCACCCGGTAACTTCCTGCCTTGTCCCGACACATTTTGCTTATTTTGACTAGGCATGATTTGAGCAACTATTTCTTTATCAGACATGGACGGGATGATCTTGGCTTTGACTTGGTCTTGGAGGGCTTTCATCTTCAGCTGGGAAAGAAAAAAAACGGTTTAAAACAAATAAAATTAGTTACTAAGGCATGTAATGAGTTATATATTACTTACATATATTTCCTCGTTTTCTTTACTTTTAAACGTGCCATTACTTGAGTGCCCCTTCCTCCATGTTTCAACCAGGTCCTTGTATTTCCCTTCCTTGACTTTCTGTAAAATATCAAATAAATTAATAACAAGCTATAATAAATAAACAATACAAACGCTTTTAATAAAATCACAAAAATTATAAAGAGTCTTACGTATTCATTCCTTCCTCGTGCGAATGGTTTTTTGCCTTGAAAGGTCGGTACCGTGTTTTTGGAACGATTAACAGTAATAATCTCACTTCTTGCCACCCTACTTGGATGTGACCACCACTCAACCAAGTCAGCCCAGTCAGATTCGGTTCTACGGTCCCACGCACTCTCCGACGGTACATGTTCTTCTGCCTGTGCGGGCGTCTCATATTTCGAATAATAATTTTTCTTGATCATGTTCTTGTGTTTTCTATACAGCAACCTCAGTTGGAGTTCCAACGCAAGCTTAACCCGAGTCGACACCTCATACACACCACTGCCACACACCACCTGAGTATGATCATTGTATCATGGCTGGAGGTCGAAATATGTCTACATAAAAACATATGAATTTAAATAAACAAACAAATTAAACATAACACACATATCTAAATGTCGATAACAATAACAATATAAGTAAAATAAACAATTTTGACCTTAAGTGTAGGATAAATATGAGTTTTATCAGAGTCTGGAATTTGGTCCCATTCGCAGTTCAGGGGAAGTTTCCGGACTAATTCCCCCATAAGATGAGACAACAGGGATGCATAATCGCCTAGAGGATGGAAGGTTTACAGATCCTTAAATTCAAAGCCAATTGCCAAAGGTTATTCGTGATTTGCTCTATACGCCTTCCTTAATTTTGCTAGGTTGGTCTCAAAACGTTGATTTGAACCTACAAAAGATATGTTATTTACTCGTAAAAATTCAAGTGACATAAATTATAAATATCAGTGTTATAAAAAATATAACGATTTCTTACGTTGACACTGGGCCGGTACAGGACGTGTGGGCCGTCTGGGTGGACTACCACCAGCATCCCCACCGTGTGATCTAGGAGCTACACACGCCATCTATAAAATAACAAGTTCATATGAGTATACACATTTTATCAATATACACATTTTAACATATAAAAACATTTTCATTAAAAAAACAAAATTACACACAATTTAATTAACCAATTAATACTAATACACAAATTCATATCAATATACACATTTTAACATATAAAAACATTTTCACTAAAATACAAAATTACACATTTAAACAAATAAAAACAACACATCATCATTTAAGCTTATAACAATTATTTCATTCAAACTATAACTTAAGCATATAACAATCGTTTACAAATAAAAAATTACAAATTAAAGCATATAACAATTGTTTCATTGAAAATACAACTTAATATCAATTGTCATCTTCAGAATCATCGCTAGATAAAACTACTTGAACATCATTATTAGGGTTCACTTCATCATCATCCGACACTAAATCATCATCACCATCATCAACGTCATCATCAACATCATCAATGACGTGTGCAACTACCTCATCTTCAATATTAATAATATCATCATCAACCGGTGGGGCTTCCACTTCCTTTGCTTGAGTATTTACACTCAAATCTGTAAGACCCAAATTAGGCAAAGAAACAGACAGTGTAACGTCTGATGAACTGCTACCATGTATAACATCTTCATCGGACTCTGCCACATCTCGATGATAAACCTGTTCGACGACCTTACAATGAAGCGGTCGTCTAGCAAGGTCTTCAAGGTAGAATACTTGTGTTGCTTGTGTCGGGAAAATGTATAGGTTATTTTGGTAAAATAGCCTATCGGTCAAAATATGATGTATGCCTTACTCAGTGTAAGAACGTCTGTTGCGTTTGGTGCAATTGGTACAGTTAAGTGTGTCAAACCATTTACATCGAAACAACAAAACCTTGCGGTTGCCGAGATAAGTGAGCTCCATAATTTCTTCGAGTTGACCATAATACATCTCTCCATCAACCCCGGGTGTTGAAACTTCGCTGCATTGAGTGGTACGAAGTATATCGCGTTCACGTACCACAAACTTCACACCGTTCACTATGAAAGAGGGGTATGTACATGAACTAATAGGTCCACATGCTAAAGAGAATAACTCGTCACTACAGCCCACACTCACTTTTTTTCACGAGTCTGCAAAAAAGAGATACAAAAAGGTTTATTAGATGAGGAATAACTCCAAGGTAATATATCTAATGTATTTACCTTGTTATTAAACCACGCAGGAAAACTCGTTTCCACATTATCAAGCGCTTCTCTGCAAAGGTTCATCATTTTAGCAGAAGTCGTCGAGAAAGAAGAATTTTCAAAATTATGAAAAAAAGGAAGAAACATACTCGCTGTAAGCCGAGATGTCTGTTTCGACTTCAGGACTGTTGTTAAGTATAAACCACGTAACTGCCTGCATGTCGTCATTAATCATACGAGTTGGTTTGATTCCACCCGTCGGTGTGCATACGGTCCAGAACACCTCGAGTTTATCTGGTTGTCCAGCCAAATCGTCTTCATTTCTGCCAAGGCGGTTAAATCTCGTCTCGACATCCTTAAGGTAACGCGAACAAAAAGTTAATGCCTCTTGTGCAACATAACCCTCAACAATAGAACCTTTAGGCTTTGCTTTATTTCGTACATAATTCTTTAGATTTTTCATGTATCTTTCAAATCGATATATCCACCGGCCGCGAGTAACGGAACCTAGAATAGCCTCATCAGGTAGATGTATAACCAAATGAGTCATTATGTCGAAAAAAGCAGGAGGAAAGATTTGCTCTAAATTAACCATCATAATGATCAATTTGTTTTTAGCTTCTTTCATGTCCTGCACAGTCAAACTTCGAGCACAAAGCTGCTTAAAGAATAAGCAAATCTCGATTATAAGTTTTGCAACGTCTTTGGGCAAGTATTGTTGCACTCCATAAGGAAGTAATCAATGCATCATTATATGACAGTCATGAGATTTCAGGTTTGTTATATTGTCATCATCAGCGGTCACTTTTTTCTTGAAGTTGGATCCAAAGCCATCAGGTAGTCTGACTCCTTTGATGAATTTACAAAAAAGTTTTCTTTTTTCTGGAGTGAAAGAGAACTTTGGATGAGGCTTATCGAACTTCCCGTTATCTTTTTTAACTAACCACAACTCCTTTCGAACTCCCATTTTTTCCAAGTCTAGCCTCGCCTTTGGCGTGTCTTTAGATTTGTCGTTCTGTAACAGGGTATTCAGTAAAGCCTCAAGGAAATTCTTTTCGATGTGCATGACATCGTAACAGTGTTTTAGTAGAAGAAAGGGCCAATACTCAAGATCCCAAAAGATAGAACGCTTACTCCAGTTTAATTCAACATCTCGATTTTTTGGGCGGTTCTCTTTGAGAATTATTTTATGTTTCCCCGGTTTACGTTTAAAGACTTTACTAATCTGCAATTGGATATCAATTTCTGAAAACTTTCTTGGTTTAGGCTTATTTTCGGGAGAACCGTAGAATTCCTTAGATTTTTTCCTTTCTGGATGATTTGTTCTTAACCATCTTCTGTAACCAACATAAACGATTTTGTTGTTGATACGCATTGATGGAGTGTCCACATTACAAGTAGGGCATGCGTGGTACCCTTGCCCAGTCCACCCAGACAAACTACTTCGAGCTGGAAAATCATTGATGGTCCATAAAACCGCCGTTTTCATTTTGAAATAAGTTCCCGTAGCAGCGTCTTTCATCCAGAATCCCTCCCATAAATCTTTGAGTTCTTTAATTAGAGGCTGCAAGAATACATCAATGTCTTTTGCAGCTGATTTAGGGCCAGGAATTAACATCGTCAGCATTAAAGAAGTTTCTTTCAAACACATCCACGGTGGTGTGTTGTATGTTGTCAATATAACCGACCACATGTTGTAATTTTGGCTCATCATGCCATAAGGATTAAAACCATCATCAGCCAACCCTAATCGAATGTTTCTAGGGTCACAAGAGAACTCAGGTTTCATCATGTCAAAATATTTCCATGCTTTGCCGTCACAGGGGTGATTTATTTTACCGTCTTCCTTAGACTGTTCGGTCGCATGCCAAGTCATCCACTTTGCTATGTCTTTTGTGTTGAACATACATTGTAGTCTAGGTTTTATCGGAAAGTAACACAACACTTTGTTGGCAACTAATTGCGTCCCCTTTTTCTTCTTTGGGTTTTTCCATCTACTCGCATTACAGATTGGACAAGTATCCCTCGCCTTGTTTTCCGGTGATCCCCAATATAAAAAACAATCATTTATACAAGCATGGATCGATTCGTATCCTAACCCGATCTTTTTGTATGTCTTTTTTATTTCATAGTATGAAGACGGGAAATTGTATCCTTTACTAGGGGAACATGCCTTTTGGAGAAGAGCTAGAATTTTGTTAAACCCGTCATCAGTTATTTTTGTGTAAAACCTTGATGTGCGAAATCTCTGATGTAAATTCCAATGTGCTCATATCACAACCCGGGTACAACTTTTGGGTAGACCTAGCAAGTAACTCTTCAAACTCGTTACTAGGACCCGATGTTTGGGTTGGTTGAGGACCGGTTGTTTGAGTTGGTGGAGTTTGAGAGGGTGGAGTTTCAGATGGTGAATTTGGAATTTTATTTGCAGAAATATCTTCAAAGAACGCATCCATGTGAATTCGATCAGGTGAATGTGGTAATAGTGGAGGTAACGGAAGAATTGGTTCACCGTGATATATCCAAGTGGTGTAACGTTTGTCAAACCCGTATTGGGATATGTGTGCCTCAAGTTGGCCGAGGGTAACCACCGTTTCACGGTTACAACAATGACTACATTGGCAACGGAGCTTTTATGAGATGGGGTGCAAAAATTTCTCACAATCCTGGATGAATCCAAAAAGACCATCTAAAAACTCATTGGAATTACGATTGTTTATAGTGGTCCAACTCTTATCAATTGTCATAACTGCGTTGTAAATAAACATACTCAGATAAATTATTTTTTTATACGTAAAATGTCATACTAACCATATGAATATGAACTCTTTTCTTTCTTCCTAGTGAAACTATGGAAGGCAATCCTAACCCACCTTTTGAATGTTTCGTCCCATATATGAATGCGTATAACCGCTTTACTATTTGAGAAAATTTCGGCAGCATTTCCCCTCTACTCCCTAAATATGTGTTTAAAGACATATTCGTAGGAGTAAAGGAGAAACACTGTCGAAATAATCTCAAATAATAAACCAGTTATACGCATTCATATCCTAAATGAGACAAAACATCAAAAATCAGTCCCAAACAGGGGACTTTCCGAAATTAATTCCTAGTAAATTAATTTCGGACGGGTTTTCTATAGGTTGATTAACTTCGGACGGGAATTTTCCGAAATTAATCGATAAAATCCTAAAATATTCCTAAAATTATTTACTACAAAAGACTAACAATCATATATCATATATATATAATATAATAAACATATGCATAGTATTAATTACACACCTCGGTCACGGCTGAAATAACCAAGGATAGAAAAATAGAAAAAGAGGTCCGGATGAGGAAGTTGTCCCGACTGTCCTGGTGCTAACCAAACAAACATAAAATAAAAAAAAACATAAATTAGTTGGTTTCCGAAATTTTATCTAATTTGAAACAAACACCACCACAACGATTTCAAAAAAAACATTACCTTTTTTTCGGCTGTGACACGGGTCTTGGTTCTCGACTGTGACTCAGTTCCCTGCGACTGTGACTCGGGTCTCGGCTACGACAAACATATAAAAAAAATTAAACTCATGCCTATTTCATATTAAGCCAAATCATTAACCCGAAATCCCTATATAAATATTAAGCCATATATAAGCCGAATTCCATTAAGCCTAAATCAATTAAGCCGAAATCGACTATATATATATTAAGCACTATATATAACGGAAATCAGCTAATGCTACATCGGTTAAGCCGAAATCAATTATATATATATTAAGCCGAAATCAACTAAGCCTAAATCAGTTATGCCTAAATTTAATCCGAAATCAACTAGGCCTAAATAAGCCTAAATCAATTAAGCTTAAATATAATCCGAAATCATAAGCAGAAATATTAAGCCAAAATCACCTTTGGTGGTGGTGGTGGCTACTGCTGCTGTCGGCGGTGGTGGCTACTGCTACTGCTGCCACGACGGCATTGGTGGTGGTGGTGACGGCAGTGCTAGTCAATAAAAAAACATTAATAATAATTAAACATAAACAAAATTAAACAAAATTAATAGATTAAAAAAATCATTTACCTTTATATTTATTTAAAAAACAAAATTAAACAAAATATGGTGGTGGGACGGTAGTGATGGGACTGGTGGTGATGGGTTATGGGACGGTGGTGATGGGACGGTCGTGCTCGTGTGCGAGTGTGGTGGGACGGTGGAGATGAGATGGATGGGGTTGATGATGGTGGTGGAGATGAGACGGATGGGGTTGAAGTGGTGGTGGAGATGAGACGGATGGAGTTGAAGTGGTGGTGGTGGTGGTTCTATCGTCCCGTTCTTTTTACTTAAAGTGAATGAGAGAAAGAAGATAAGATATCTGATCTATATTGATACTTAGGGATGACCAGCTTTTGTAATTTAGGGACGACTATGTCGTCCCTAGATTAATTATAAATTTTTTTTTCGCATATTAAAACGTTGGGACGACCTCTAGTGTGAAACTTAGGGACGACAAAGTCGTTCCTAGATTTTGGGAAAACCTAGGGACGACTAAGTCGTCCCTAGGTGTATACCGGGAAAACTCAAACCCAAGCGGGTTATTTAAATTTTCGCCAAATTTTTCAATTTTTCCAAAATTTTGCCAAGTGTTTGGAGGGTTTTTTTAGGGACGATTTACCTTAATATTTAGGGACGAAAAAGTCGTTCCTAGGTGTTTTTCATACGTTTTTACATTATACCTTCTATGTAATAAAATTAATAATATAAATTAATAATAAAAATCAAAATAAATTATTATAATTAATATTAAGATATACGTTATACTTAGTTTGTAATAATTAATAAACGATGAGTCGATATGTTACGGTTATACGTTAGAGGTTCAACCGATGAGTCGATATGTTTGGGGTTATACGTTATAGGTTCAACCGATGAGTCGATATGCTAGGGTTATACGTTATAGGTTCAACTGATGAGTCGATATGTTACGGTTATACGTTACAGGTTCAACTGATGAGTCGATATGTTAGGGTTATACGTTATAGGTTCAACCGATGAGTCGATATGTTACGGTTATACGTTATAGGTTCAACCGAGTGTAAGACAATATGTTATACGTTATAGGTTCAACTGATGAGTCGATATGTTACGGTTATACTTTATAGGTTCAACCGATGAGTCGATATGCTAGGGTTATACGTCATAGGTTCAACTGATGAGTTGATATGTTACGGTTATACGTTAGAGGTTCAAATGATGAGTCGATATGTTAGGGTTATACGTTATAGGTTCAACCGATGAGTCGATATGTTACAGTTATACGTTATAGGTTCAACCGATGAGTTGATATGGTATGGTTATACGTTATAGGTTTAACCGATGAGTCGATATGTTAGGGTTATACGTTATAGATTCAACTGATGATTCGATATGTTACGGTTATACGTTAAAGGTTCAACTGATGAGTCGATATGTTAGGGTTATACGTTATAGGTTCAACTGATGAGTCGATATGATAGGGTTATACGTTAGAGGTTCAACTGATGAGTCGATATGTTACGGTTATACGTTATAGGTTCAACCGATGAGTCGATATGCTAGGGTTATACGTTAGAGGTTCAACCGATGAGTCGATATGCTAGGGTTATACGTTAGAGGTTCAACCGATGAGTCGATATGTTAGGGTTATACGTTATAGGTTCAACCGATGAGTCGATATGCTAGGGTTATACGTTAGAGGTTCAACCGATGAGTCGATATGCTAGGGTTATACGTTAGAGGTTCAACCGATGAGTCGATATGTTAGGTTTATACGTTATAGGTTCAACCGATGAGTCGATATGCTAGGGTTATACGTTAGAGGTTCAACCGATGAGTCGATATGCTAGGGTTATACGTTAGAGGTTCAACCGATGAGTCTATATGCTAGGGTTATATGTTCGAGGTTCAACCGATGAGTCGATATGTTAGGGTTATACGTTATAGGTTCAACCGATGAGTCGATATGCTAGGGTTATACATTATAGGTTCAACAGATGAGTCGATATGTTAGGGTTATACGTTATAGGTTCAACCGATGAGTCGATATGCTAGGGTTATACGTATGAGGTTCAACTGATGAGTCGATATGTTACGGTTATACATTATAGGTTCAACTGATGAGTCGATATGTTAGGGTTATACGTTATAGGTTCAACTGATGAGTCGATATGTTATGGTTATACGTTATAGGTTCAACTGATGAGTCGATATGTTAGGGTTTGTAGAACAATGATAATCTTGTGAAACAAGGGGGTTGATGTTTTTCTAGAGAGAGAAAGTTAGAGAGAGAAATGAAAGAAAACACATATATTGAAATGAGAGAAATAAACAACCAACACCTCTTTCCATGGTGGAAAGAGGTTTAAATACCCCAAGTCCTTAAAGGACTTGGGCTTCCGGCCCATGAACATGCTCATGGGTCGGGCTATGTAATAAATACTACTTAACTTAACTACGAGCCTATAACTACATGGTTGGAGTGACCGAGACTTTCTAAATGCGTAAAACGTATTTCCAACAATCTCCCCCAAAGGGAGGTCACTCCAAGTTTACAAAGTCCTAATCTAGCATGTTAGATTCTGTTCTTGAGCTCGTAGTCTTCTTTTCTTTCTTTTTCTTTTCTTTTGTGAATATGTATTGAATGATATCAGCCTTTTTGCTTGGAACATGTTCTTTTGGCCTTTCACGTGCGATCTTTGCCTTTCTTGTGAATTTGCCTTCTCGTGACTCCATGTTCCACACACTTATGTCTTTTTGTTGAATTCTCGAAAGTTTCAGAGTTTGGTACAGCGGAAGACTTTATCTTGTACTTTCTTGAATTTTTGTTAAACTTTGATGCAGAAAGACATAAGCATGTGGGAACGACTTCTACAGGTACACCGCAACACCACCGTCTTCACTGGTACTCAGCAACGCCACCGTCTTCAACAGGTACACAGCAACGCCACCGTCTTTAACAGGTACACAGCAACGACACGAATAAAATGGCTTTGAACATTTTATTCTAATTCGGTAGCATTTTACCTCCGGTCGGTGAAGACCGTTGAACGATATTAGATATCGTACCCGTGACGGATAGTTTCAATTAAGTAACTTCCTGACAGGATTTCGCGGGTAAACCCGTTCTCTTTATTCGACCGTCCAAAGCTGACTGCGAACATAAAGAGTGAATCACTTGGATAAATTATCCTTGTGATTAAAAGCCGTCAATCCATGAAACCTGGAACAAGTGAATCTCAATTAAGATTTTCACCATCGTTGCTTTCCAGTTGTCACGAGCTTAATTCATAAAGAATCTTGCACGTCACCTACCAAGTGCTGTTTGATGTTGACACTAGAAGGATTTCCACTCGTCACTGTGGTCAATAAAGAGTCACTCTGAGTGTTCTGGCAAGATCATATGATAATGCGAAGAGGCCTGGAACGAGTTTAAGTTCAATTAAGAATTAAACCACTGTTACCTTCCAGTTTTTCACAAGATTGATTCTAAAAGAATCGCACGTGTAACCTACCATGAGCTTGTTTGATGTTGGCTCAAGCAGGATTTCCATCTTCATTGTAATACTTACGTATTACTCGGATGTTCTGGCAATATTACAGGAATATTGCGTAGGACTCATGAAAATCTCTTACTTTTCACAGTGTGTGAGAAAGCAAGGAATAAATGAAAAGTGTCCTAATGAGACTTTTGATGATCTCTTGGCTCTAGACTCGATTGTGCGTTTTGATTTAGTGAGCGATGGCTGGAGAGGAGTGCCACCTTTTCAATACCAGTCTATTCGGAGTGAATAAACCAGTAGATAACGTGTTGATCTCCGTGAGATTAAAACAAATACCTTTTGAGAGATATTTGAGTTAGCTGGGAAGGGTTGTACATTGCATCACTGGGTCCATGATGTCTTTCTTCAATACCGAGAATCATTAGCAAAAATGACCTCAATAGCATATGTATTGACCCGGTTTCTGCCTAAAGTTGTAAGGAGGGCTTCTTTCTTTACACCCTTTATCTTTACAATTCTTTTTCATTCTTCAACCCCTTCAATGCTTACCAATACGTCATCACTAGCACCTTGTTGTGATTGTTCCAGTGCTAGCTTAAGTACTTGGTCGGCATTCAGCTACGTTCACATTCTTTCTCCATCTTTCCTAGGACTTCTAATTCTATCTAGGGAATTGTCCTTGGGAAGATTCCATCGGCTCTGATGAATCATTGGACTAAACCTATTCCTACCACCCTTTTGTCACCACATCCGTCGTGAATTAAGCGTGTTTTGGGAAGGAATTGCCACCATGAAAAATCATTGAAAAATCACCTAAGGTACTTGTGATATTGAAATCAAAAGTTTTGTACCTTAGGTGTTTTGTTTATCAAAAACGCTCCCCCTTAACACGTGCTTTACACATATTAAGTTGGATTATCGTTAAGTCTTTTTCATCTTTTAGCCAAGTATCACTTAAGTCTCCTTAATCCCATTTTCTCCCCTTATCCAAAATGTTAACCATTAATATTTGGGATATTGAATGGATTAACCGGTCTTTGGGTAAAAATGAAATTGATGTTTGGCCATAGAACATGTTAATGCTCCCCCTTAATTAAATAAGGGATAGTTGTAGTGCTTTAGTATGATGTATTTTGAAAGATTTAGAATCTCGTGAGAAATTCTTGAAAAATTATCATACCTTAACACTACAACAAGCCACAAAAGCTGATAAAGTAAAAAGATAACATATTCACAATAATGTACATATGGAGTTGACCTGTAATGAGACGAACCAAAATTAATCGGTTCGTTCCGTAAGCCGATGGTGAGCTCCATATGGTCGTCCACCGACGAATCGTTCTATGCTTCGTAGCAATCGGCGCTTCCTTAGCACTTCCTCAATTTTCCTGATTGCATACGAAGATCCTTTTCGGCACTAGGTTGTCCAGGTGTATGTTACTGCCGGAAGAGGTAAGTTGGAGTTGAGAACTGACAAATCATCGCGAACATTCTTTAGCGTTCCATCACTGAATTTGTGCAGTTCTGAGAATCGCATGTATTGCATGACGCCAGTCTGATTCGGATAAAAGATTCCTGCTTCCGGCTTGGTAGTCCCCATGTAGACCTTCTTGTCCTTGTGGAAGTTACTAAGTGGAGTCGTATGGGGACGTTGCAGGTTTAGCTTCTTCTGATAGCTTTCTACCCCAAGTTGAAAATCTTCCACCCGGTGTTGAATGACAATTTTCCTGGCATATTGACGAAAGTTTGAACTCAAGGCTATGACAATATCAGGTGATAGATGGTCAACTTTCTCTTGAGCCAAAAGCAGCAATAGATCTTCTATGTCTTCAAGTTGAAGGTACTGGAGATCACTTTCGTCAATGCGGAATTCTTTCTCATCGGTACGTTTGAGCAAGATTACATTTAAGTAATCGTAACCGAAAACTGTCTGAGTAGTTGCCCCAAGGATACTTTTGATTCTGTGAGATGAGACGATAGAAGCACCTCTCTTAGGACGATGGAAGTGATTATAGGCTAACTTCTTCTTTTTGTCCCAGTGAGATATGCCAAGTGAGGCATAGGTGTCATAAAATTTGAGCAGCTTCTTTCTCCAGATTGAATCAGGTACTTTGTCTTCTATCCAAGGAACATTCTCCAAATTGACAGCCTTGAGCATTGTTAGTGACGTGGCATACTTCTTTGCTCCATTTTCAAGGTATTCAAGATCGTGAGAGACAAAATGCTCGATTGGGATAGTGGCAGAACTAGTGATGACCGTTGGTGTAAGAGGTTGCAATACGGGAGTTTGAATTCCTGTAGTTGTCGCTCTCATTGCTTTGGTAAGCTCATTCAGGTGATATTCTGCTTCATTATGGGTGATCTTTAATGTATCAAAGAAGTCCACATTTGCAGCTGCCATTTTGATCAGATCCGGGGTCATCGTTGGTTTCCCATGAGAGTACCTTAGAAAAGCCGAGAAGTCGATAGGGTTGTTGAGGAATTGAGTCATCTCCATTACAGTTGCAGTTTCAAATGGATGATGTGGTGCTGCATTTGTTAGCCAAAGTTGTTCTTGTACCGTATCATCAATGATAAGGGTTTCAGCAAATGTCGGTTCTGGAACATGTAAATCTTCAACTTCCATATCATCATCATGCTGAGCTGTAGAGGATGTGGAAGGTTGAGTTTGCGTCACCGGTGTATCATCGTGATGTTCTTCTTCAAGCATTGTGTCTGTCGGTTCTTCTGCTTGCATGTATTCTACAGTCTCAATATGAGAATCAGTAGTGAATTCTGGTGCAGTAGATATACCTGAAGCAGCCTGCTGAGTTTCTGATACTGTTGTCTCCAGTGGCTTATCTGTGGTGTCAGCAACCGTTTCTGCAATGTCCTCTAAACCTTTCTCGGTGGCCGTTTCATTGTCATCCTTGCTTGTTTCGTCGGCATTTGTACCAGTGTTGTCATTCTTATCACCCTGGTTGAATTCATTACCCTTGTCATTATTGTCATCGTCATCCTGATCATCATCGGTATCCTCGTCCTTGTCCTTATCGTCATCAACATTCTTATCCTTTCCTTGTTCATCCTCTTCATCCTCCTCATCTCCTTCTTTATCCTTATCCTCATTCTCATCATCCTTTTCACCATGCTCCTTGTCATCTTCCTCTTCTACCTCATTCTCATCATCAGACTCAGAGTCGGTAGTGTCTGCGGGATTCTCTTCATCAATTGCATAGTTGAGATATTGCAGAACTTTTCGTTTGTATTTTGATTTATGAGCTCCCAAGTCTAGCAGACGTTTCTGAAGCAATGTCATGATTTGAAGAGTGGATAGACCATTACCGACCAGATGTGGTAATTGTTGTTCAACATAAGACTTGACTTCGCGTTGAATGATCGCGGTCATCTGCTCGTCAATTGACCCGAGAAAAGCAGCATTTTCTTTATCCCGAGTTTTCTTCTCTTTACGAAATGCTTTATGTTGTTCTTTGAGCTTTGACACTTTGTCTGATAGTTTTTGAAGAATGGGCTCATCAGGATGCGGTTCCTTTGGAGGAGTAGCAAACCTTTCTGTCAACGTAGCTATTTGGGTAGCTTGAGCCTCTAGCTGTTGTTGAAGAGACTGGATCAACGGATCATTGATTGTGAGAAAAGGATTTGATGTAGATGAAGCTTGTGGTTCTGTTGGTGGAGGTGTAACCAAAACCGTTAAAGTGGTCGTGGATGATACTGGTTGTACCGGGATAGGTGTTGATGTTGATGCAGTGGTTAGGACGGTGGTTGATACTGGTTGTTCAACTGTAGATGCCGGTGTAGATTCCGTGGTAATGGTGGTGGTTGATACTTGTTGTTCAACAGTTGCAGGTGTGATGGTGGTGGTCGGGATCTCACTGATAATTGGGGTTGAAAGTAGGGAAGTGTTGGTCGATGTAATAGTGGTTATAGGAACATCCACCATTTGTTCGTTTGTTGACGGATCAGTGTTGGTGACCTCAACACCCTCCCCTTCGAAATTAAGATATTTCAACACATCATCAGAATTTGAAGTAGACTTGCTTTGAAGTTGTGTGTCTGGAATGAAAGTTGCATGAGCATCTTCATTTAGTACCATGTGAGTCGGTTCAGGCAGAGATGTGGTGATATTTGCATCCCGATACATCAAACTTGTATCTGTGTCAGCACTGCTCTCACGTTCTTCACTTGGTTCCCGACTTTCAAGTTGAAAGGTAGCAGTATCTTCATACTCATCTTCATAAATATTTTCTTCGTCGAAGAATTCCGTATCATCATCAGGATTACCAAAATCTGCTAAATCATCAAATACCCTTGAGCCTGATCCACCAAAGGCTTCCTGTCGACTTTGTTGAAGAATAATACGAAGTCTTTTTTCTTCAGAAAGTTGTTGTTGAACAGGATCATTTTGAGCAACACTTGCCTCTTTGCCTTTAGCTTTCTTTGCTTTCTTAGTCTTGCGGAGTGGTACTTCTTCTTCTTGTTCATCTTCAGTGTGGATCAGCTCATCTTCATCATCTTCATCAACAATTTGCATTTTTCCTGAGCGTTTATCTTTAGGAGCAGCTGGTTGACGCTGTGACACTCGTTTCTTGCGTTTACCTTTTTGTTTCTCTGATGGTGGTAAATTTGCCCGCTTGAATTGTGCGTCGATGTCACGAAGCATTTCTTGGTATTTATCACTCTCCTTGATTCCATCATTAATCATCGTGTCAGGTACTAGTGCAGGAAGTAATGCATACTTTGTGGAATTTGTGTCTGCATTCATTGAGAGAATCACATAATCATCATCTTTCGTGTGATAAAAGAACTTCCCGCGAGTGTCAATGGTTGGGTCATTCTTCATAAAATAGTGGATAATGAGCTTGGTGAATCTCGGGAATGGGAGATGCACGGATTTCTTCTTCGTTCCAGTAATTTGATAGCAAAATTCTTGCCAGAGAAGAAGTGCATAATCGACTTTTGATGCAGTATACAATCCCCAAAATAAGTGAGCCTGTGGTGGTCTCATTGCATCGGTGCCCCTAGTTTTGCCAGTGAGACACTTGACGATGATGGTGATAATTGCTTTCCAGGGTTGCCCTATGTGTGAAGTGTTAAATTGTGATGGACTGTTAATTTCACCCTCATAATTCATGGCACGAATAACTCGAAGCACTTCATCATTCTTTGGGTTAGGCACAAACTGTTCTCCTTGTGCCAATCTAGGGAGCTTAAACAATTTCCTAAAAATGCTCAAGTTGAGTACCCTTGGTGTTTTGTTCAGTTCGAAAGATATGATCTTGTTATCGAAAGATGCAGTATTCCAGAATTCATGGATGTAGACTTCGGGAACAGATGCAGTACGTCTGAGTGTGTCGCTGATGGGTGATATGTCTAGGATATCCGTGGCAATTTTGAAAGCAGGTAAAACCGGATCAAAATCATCTTGCAACCTAGTGTTGTTCTCAGCATATGGGAGCCTATGATTGAGTGGGACAAGTTCAAGATCACGGATTCGTTGTTCTTCCTCGGTGATTGACATTTTCCTGCTTTGATGACATATTCACAAATGATATATACAACACATGTAGATATATTCAATCAATGCCAATTTTAAACACAGGAAAAATATCATTACACTTATTACCACAACATTCACACATACATCAGATGAACAAGGTCTTTTACATATAGCAATGCACTTAGGAAAATAGCATGAATGCCAGTGATAATTTTATTCTAAACAGAAACCGTCCTAGCCTTAGTTCTTACAATATTTGGATTTCTTGGTGGTCATGACCAAAACCTCAACAGGTTTTGGGTTGATTTCAACCAAAACTTCAGTGGGTTTTGATTTAGTTTCAACCACTACCTCAGTAGGTTTGGGTTTGATGTCTACTAACACCTCAGTAGGTCTTGGTTTGATTTCAACCAAAACTTCAGTGGGTTTTGATTTAGTTTCAACCACTACGTCAGGAATTGTAGGATTACCCTCAATCCAAATGATAGTGGGCTTGAACAAAGATGAAGCTTTGTCTGCCATGGCCTGGAAACATAAACCCAAGATATTGAGTAAGTAATTTGTATCTCTTTTGTTTACATCGGAATCAACTTATTAACTAAGATGAACTTTTGTAATAAGAAACCGTTCAAGTATTCTTATGAGATAAAAATTGGCTTATTTCAACAACACTTGGTTTCGTTTAAATGGCCCTAAAGAACTTAAGGCTAAAGAGGGATTAGTGCAATCTAGGCGAAACTCATGGTATATCCTAAGGCAATAGTATAAGAATAAGGAACCAAATTCCATCGCAATGTAGCAAACTATCAGAATCCTAGCCATACCATCGCAATGAAACATTCATCGTAATCCTAATGAAATCCTATCGCAATATCTAAGGCTATCGCAATATGTGCATTTCCATCGGAATAACTGAATAATCATCGCAATATACCCTATCGCAATACATAGTGCGAAACCATCGCAATGTCACATCGGAATGTGCCATCGCAACATTCCATCGCAATGAATCAACGAAAGTCCATCGCAATGAGCCTGTCGCAACGAACCATCGGAATGATTCGTCGCAACAACCCATCGCAATAGAACCATCGCAATGACTCATCGCAATGAGTATCGCAATGAGTCATCGTAATAACTCATCGCAATAGCCCATCGCAACGAATCATCGAAATGACTCATCGCAATGATGTCATCGCAAAGCAGTATCGCAATCTACATCGAAATCCGCGACAGGGATTCGATCTCATGTTTGACTTCACGATCTGGAGTTTTAGGCAGCGTTTTAAGCAATTCTGAACAAGACCATTGTGTAAAAGGGTATCCTTAACAAATCCCAGCACTAAAAATACATGTTTATCGCAACAATTAAAACCCTAAATCGAAAAGAACTTGAAACTTGTTTTCTGTGATAATGAAACATGTTTGATTAAATAAGCCACAGATTGTTACCTATGTGATAAAGTAAGCAATAGATAATCAAGTAATCGTGGATCGAAGATGAAGGTTGGAGGTCTTCAACAATGGCGGCAAAGAGTTTATGTTGTGTGTGTTTCGAATGCGACGGGAAAGAGGGGGGGGGGGGGGGTTTGTTTTGTTGACTTGGTCAAAGTTTGATTCAAGCCCCTCCCATTTTTGCAAGATTTGCTAAACGGGTCCCCCTTATTTTGTAAGTTCAAAAATGAGAGCTCAAGTTATCTTGGCACATGATAAACTTATTCCCCAAACACAAACACAAGTACTTTATGCCAAAGTGTTAATGACCTATCCAAAATATACTTAATTCACACATGGCACACATAGCGAAACTGAAGATGATGGGTAGCTAATATTTTCTGAGTAACCTGTTGAACGACCGAATTTGTTAACTTTAAAGAATTAATATTTGCTCCCCCTTAATCCCTGACCCGTTTTCTAATTAAAGAGCTGTAATCAAAGATATTAGGGACACAACTATTAATGAGGACATTTGCCGATTAAGTGATTGTATAGAACGATTCTGGTGGAAATAAGATTTCTCTTATTTTAAACAAGATAAGTGCACTGAAACGTACACGAATTTGTGTTAGACCAAGTTATTAAGTAAACTTGGCCCCTTACAAGGTTTTAAAGTAAAAACCTTGCCCGAGAAACTTAATTCCCGTTGTGAGCCAACGTTTTCAAAAGAAATACGTGACTTTAAAATGAAAGGCGGGTTGCAGTCAGAAATAACTACAAGCCATAATGGGCATGTTTTAAAACTTGTACAACTTTTATACGGACTCTATTTATGGCGCCGTGTCAATAGTAATCGACATTTCTAAAGCCGTAAATATTACCGTACTAAAAGACATGCCCGATTTGAAACGAAAAATATTTTTGGTTTTTCTTGATTTTATAATTTTTATGGTTTTTCTTGGTTTTGTATTTTTTATGGTTTTCTTGGTTTTATATTTTTGTATTTTGCTTTTGATGGTTTAAGTATGTACTATAATATCCAAGATCACGATCAAAAGGATACTCGAGAATAGTTTACCAGTACTATTCTTCAGACTCTTCTGCCAACTCCTTAAGTGTCGCTGGTGAAAATGATTTCATGCCTAACTTTTCGATCAAAAACTCGATGCGTGCTCGATCTAAGGCCTTTGTGAATATATCTGCCAGCTGATACTCAGTGTTGACGAAGTATAGTTCGATCACTCCATTTTCCACTTGCTCCTTGATGAAATGGTAGCGGATGTCAATGTGCTTTGCTCGAGAGTGTTGAACATAGTTGCAGCATAGAGCGATTGCACTTTTGTTATCACAGTACATCGGGATTTTGTTGAAACCAAGGCCATAGTCAGTCAATTGTGATCTCATCCAAAGAACTTGAGCACAGCAACCGGACATAGCTATGTATTCAGCCTCAGTACTTGATATCGCAGCGCTTTTCTGCCTTTTTGATGCCCAACTGATAAGTCTATCTCCAAGGAGTTGCACACTGCCAGACGTGCTACGTCTTGTATCTTGACACCCGGCATAATCTGCATCTGCATATGAAATTAATGCAATAGAAGAATCCTTCGGATACCACAGACCACGATTAAGTGTTCCTTTTAGATACCGAAAGATCCTTTTCACAACATGTAAGTGCTTTTCGGTAGGCCGAGCCTGATACCGGGCACACATGCCTATAGCAAATTGCAAATCAGGCCTGCTAGCAGTCAGATAGAGAAGGGTGCCGATCATTCCACGGTAAAGTTTAGGATCGACAGCTATCCCTTCCTTATCTTCATCTAACTTGGATCGCTCCACCATTGGAGTATCCACGGGGTCACAGTTTTCAAAGTGATATTTCTTTAAGGATTCAAGAGCAAATTTGGATTGATTAATAAAGATGCCTCTGGGATTCTGAGAAATTTGCAACCCTAGAAAAAATGAAATTTTTCCCATCATCGACATCTTAAAGCGTGTGGACATAATTTTCTCAAAACGGTCAGACAAACGTTGATTAGTAGCAGCAAATATTATATCATCAACATAAATTTGTACCAGTATCATGTCGTTGTCCTCCTTGAGAATGAATAATGTGGGGTCCACCTTGCCTTTGGAGAAGCCTTTGGAGATGAGATACGTCGATAAGAGATCATACCACGCGCGTGGAGCCTGTTTCAACCCGTAAAGAGCCTTCTTGAGCTTGTACACATGATTAGGATACTCTGAATTGACGAATCCATTCGGCTGGCTTACATAGACATCTTCCCTTAATTCACCATTAAGAAATGCCGTCTTAACATCCATTTGGTAGACGATCATATTCATATGAGCAGCATAAGCAAGGAATAGTCTAATTGCCTCCAATCGTGCAACAGGAGCAAAGGATTCTTCAAAGTCGATACCCAAAGCTTGTTTGTAACCTCTAGCGACCAATCTAGCTTTGTTTTTCAGCACACTACCTAACTCATCAAGCTTGACCTTGTATACCCACAATAGTGTCAAGATTTCCACATTGCTGGGTAACGGAACTAATTCCCACACTTCAAGACGTTGGAATTCATTAAGTTCCTCTTGCATTGCTTCAATCCATGATGATTTGGTCATGGCTTGTTGCCAATTTTTAGGTTCAGTGTCTGACAGAAATGCATCAAAATAGCAATATAATGCATGTTCTTGTAGTTGATGGCGTGTTAAGACTGGTCGATCGATGTCACCAATAATATTTCGGATTGGGTGATCCTTTGTCCATTTAGTGTTGTGATTTTCAATCCTTGGTGGACGGGAGTGAACGATTGCCGGAGCTTCCTCTGAAGTAGACGCACCCGTAGGGTCATCAGGTATGTGTGAACCAAAGAAAGGAAGCTCTTGTAAGTGAGCGTATTCCAGATCGTGATCATATAATTCCTCTTCAACATCATTAGGAACGAGTGGGGGTGATGATTCAGGTGTTGTTTGAGAATTGGTAGGGGATGGTACATCTTGATCAAGAGTAACAGTAGTTGCCTCGGATTCATTTCCATTATCTTGAGCAACAGCTACGGGAATCGGAGCCACTGCTACGGGTACTGAAGAATCGTTACTCTGTGGATCAAAGAATTCATCAAACATAGGTTGAAATAACTTATCCCACTCGGACCTTGTTGGTGGTATGAATGATGGAGAAGTAGGGTTGTTGGGAAGTAAGCCGGAACTGATTGTACCGGTTCCCATCTCGTGTAAAGCGGGTTCAGAGCTGTGTTGCTCAGAAGCCATCGCTGTCAGCTCATCAAAATCGACATCCAAAGTTTCTACAATCTTGCCAAGACGACGGTTATAAATCCGGTAAGCCTTCTTTGCAGGTGAATAGCCAATGAAAATTCCAATATCAGCCTTCGGTTGAAGTTTTCCCAGATTTTCACTATTTGTATTTGGATAGCAAAGTGCACCAAACACATGAAGAAAGGAAATATCGGGTTTATGTCCATGAAGAAGCTCATATGGAGTTTTACCATGACGTTTGCGAATGATTGAGCGGTTTTGGGTATAACATGCGGTTGCCACTGCTTCTGCCCATAAGAATAAGGGAGCATTCACATAAATTAACATAGTTCTAGCAGCTTCCATCAGTGTACGGTTACGTCTTTCAACGACACCATTTTGTTGTGGAGTGCGAGCCACAGATGTTTCATGAGAAATACCAACCTTTTCGTAATACGTTCGAAGAGTCTGATTAACGAACTCAGTGCCGTTATCAGTCCGAATGCGGCGAACAGTAGCATTCCGACGGACTTGGATCATTTTTAAGAAGGTAATGATACACTCTGGTGCTTGATCCTTAGATGCTAAAAACTTTACCCATGTAAACCTTGAAAAATCATCCACTATGACGAGGATGTATTTTCTACCACTCACACTAGCTGTACGCATTGACCCACAAAGATCCATGTGCAAAAGATACAGTGGTTCTTGGTTGGTGTCTTCTGCTTTAGGGTTGTAAGATTTCTTGGTGCTTTTCCCCAATGAACATGCGGAACATAAATGATCCTTGTCGAACTTTAGTTTCGGAAGACCACGAACAAGTTCGTTTCTAGCCAAATGGTTGATAGCATCAAAGTTAAGATGAGATAACCGACGATGCCACAACCATGACTTGGTCTTAGATGCTTTGGAGAGTAAGCAAACAGGAGAGGCGGCCATCATGTTTTGAATAGACAAAGTATATAGATTATCCCCTCGAGAACCCTTTAACAAATCATTTCCTGCAAGATCGCGAATGAAGCAAGTATGTTGTCGAAAGGCCACTTCAAGGTTAGAATCACAGAATTGTCCTACTGAGAATAGATTATGACCAAGTCCCTCTACATAGTAAACCCTTGAAATCGTGACATTCCCAATTTGATATTCACCATAACCCATAATCTTTGCAATATGGTCGTTGCCGAATTTGACCGTTCCTAGAAACTTGCTGACGAAATTTTTGAGCATCGAGCGGTCTCCAGTCATATGTTTGGAGCACCCCGAGTCCAAATACCAAAGAATAATTTGGACGACCTGAAAATTTTACCAAACATAGACGATGTATCGGATTCTAATTGTTCTTCTGAGTTAGCAGGTACAGATATAGTTATCTTAGATTTGCTATCAGACAAAACTTTAGGTTTCCAGATTTTCTTACTAGTGATTGGCTTAGATTCTAGTTGTCTAGTATTCTGAGGTACTTTGTGACTGGGGACATTACCACTGGTAGGCACATTAGTGGAGGCAGACCTAGTTAAAGGGCGCTTGTTCCTTTTCTTAGTGCTAGTGTTCCTATTTAAAGGACGCTTAGACCTAACTTCCGTGGATGTGATCCTAGTTAAAGGGCACGTAGTTCCATTTGCAGTAAAGGTCCTACCAGTGGGTTTCCATTGCCACCCAACGTGAGTAAATTTCTTACCTGTTGGCTTCCATTCAAGATTGTTCTTAATAGCATGCATTTCATTCACGTGATCAATAAGGCATAAATCATGATGCTTAGAAAACATACATTCGTTACAATTCCAACATTTAGCATTAGAATTCACATTTTGCTTAGGTTTCCACTCATAAAGAGGACCTTTTGTCTTAGCTACATGATTCTTTTTATTTAAAACTGAAACAACGTTCCTAGGGTGCACTTCTACTTTCTTCTTCTCAGTCCTATTAGTGGAAGGCTTGATCCTATCTTTCTTTCCTCGAGATCCTTTAGCCTTAGTGGACACTTTTACTCCTGTAGAAGCCAAGGGAACATTAGTGACAGATTTTAAAGGTGCCTTGCTTGATAGTGTCAATGACGGTTTTGCTCCTGGAGTCTTATTGAATGGAGTGACAGCAATGGGCTTATTATTAAGTAGTGCAGAACCTGGTGTACCTATGTATTGCAAATATGCTAGGCAATATTGAACTCGCTTAACATATTCATGAGCCGAATAATAGTCGCTACTTAAGGGATCTAAGGCATACAGATCGTCTAAAATATCCCTAAGAAGATCGACATGCTTAATGGCATTCCTCATATAATCATCATAGGTAACCTGGTTTCTCTTGTGAAGTGGATTCTTATAAAGCACTACTGACTTGGTTGTTGGAGCACTAGTGGACGGGGCAGAGTCAGTGGCTAAGTTATCAACAACTTCTTGTCGGGTGACGCGAAGTGTCTCCTTTAACTCGGCCAAAACCATGTTTTTATCTATGAGCTGAATTTTTAGGTCAGAGGTTTCCTCACATTTCTTGTTCAGTTTGTCAATTAAAGACTTTCGCTCTGTCGCATTAAACGCGATGTGTTCTTCTATTGAACCAGAAATTTGTGAGTCTCCCTGCCTTACTTGTTCATGCTCTCCTAGTATTGAATTAATTCTTGTTTCTAGGACATGATTATTAGCCTCTGCAGCCTCTAGTTCCGTTTTTGTTTCTACTAATTCTCTCTTAAGTCTCATCATTTCATCTTCTAAATTTTGAACCATCTGAATCATCTTGTCACTTATCTCAACGGAGTTTCCACCTTCATTTAGTTTTGAAAGAGTTTCATTTATAGATTGATTCTCAATTTCAAGAGATATAGAATGTTGTTGAAGCTCGTTAAAACTTTTTGAAAGTGTATTATATGAATCCTGAAGCTTTAAAAATTCAGCGTTGGATTCATGACAAGAATGATTTTCTACAGTATTCACATGTTCAATATTATTCACAAATTTATGCACATCATCACAAATATTCACAGTAGATGAAATTTCACGAGTATATTGAGTAGTAACAACTTGCATCACTTCAAGGGACACCATATGTTCTAAAAAGCAGTCATATTCTGATAAAATCTTTTCCTTTTCAATTAAGTGTTGTTCATAAGCATCATCCATGTTATTGAAAACTTTTTGAACTTCACCAAGCTCAAATTGTAAATTACACACTAGATCATAGACTCCTTGTTTAATATGGTTCACAAACGGAACGATCGCTTCTTCAAACACCGATTTCATGTGTTCGAATGCCCATTCTCCAGCAGTTTGAGCCGTTGAAGTCGTACATTCCAAGATGACCTTGTCAAAATCGGTAAGGTATTGCCCAATCTCTTCAATACTGAGCCTTACCGTACTAACCGGGGGAAGATTCTTAGGAATTTCCTTTGGTTTGTCCGAGTTGACAAGTGTAGGAATTATACTAAGGCATTCTCTAGTCGGCATGAAAGTGGATGTTTGGAGAGTTTTCTTTTTCATATTGAAACGAGTTCTAAGATCTATTGTGGCATTTTTTGCATTCATTGAAGCATAATCATATTCAGGATATGTCAAAAGTAATTTTAACTGCTTTTCATCGTATGGTGATATAGAATCACTTGAGAACACTATCGGGTCTAATGCCAAACCTAACTTTGTTGCATCATACAGTCGGGGGTTGTGGTTAAGTGCTTGCTTTGCATAACCCGGGTTAGGTGGTAAGTCTATGAGACGCGATAAGTTGAACTCTTTAAATGAAGCATGAAACAAGTGTACTAGATGTGAAGCGGCATATTGTTTTAAAAGCTTAAGTTCCGTTTCTTTTATTCTGTTAGACGTCTTAATTTCCAGTTCAAGCTGTTTGGATTCCAGAATTTCAAAATCTGTTTGAAGTTGTTGAAAATTAGTGACGACTGACTCTTTTTCTTTAAGCTCATTCGAAAGGTTTGCTCTTAAACTTTCAATTTCAAGCAGATTGTCCATTTGAACTTTCCTAAACCTATCAAATTCAGGATTGGTTAAGGTAGTGGACACAGGAGTCATTTCCAAGGTTTTTACCTTGTCTTTATGCAAAGCAAGCTCAGCAGATAAAGTCTGATTAGCATTAAGGGTTTCACGGACTGCAATATTCATTCTGCTAAGCAAAGATGCAGGGACCATAACCAAATCAGGTTGAGCAGACGAATTAATAGTCATAGGAGCTTCCGGTTGTGGTTCACTCAAAATCTGAGGACTTGCAATGTTATTGCTATCATTGTTTGTCTCATCGATTGAATTACTAACCACCGGAGGCTCTTCCGAATACTCAGACATTTGCTCAACTTGATAAGGTACAATGCTAGTATTTGTAGCAGTATTTGGTACCTCAGCAATGGTGTCAGTCCCATAGAGTGAAAGATTTGCCATAAGAGCTGCTTTAGCGGTGTTAAAATCATCACAATCCGAGTCATATGCATCCAAATCATCACATTGATAAGCAGCATTGTTGGTGATGACTGTTGTGGGATGATCAGTTTCCGCTACTCCTGGATCTGCAAGGAATGCCAATTCTTCTTCATCAAGCTCACGACCTTGGGCTTGAGCATTCACCAAGTAAATCTTTTCCTTAAACCAAGTGTCGTCCCTTCTCCTCTTAGGCTGCTTGCATTCTCGGGCCATGTGCCCTTCCCCTTTGCAGTTGTAGCAAATAACCACCTTCATTTTACCAGTGCTGTTGGCCCTTGTAGCCGTAGTATTGGATGAACGTGCACCAGCATTAGACGAATTTGATCTCCCTTGAAGTGGTTGCACCATGACCTTGCCGTCCTGAATTGTTGCCTGTTGTCGAGAGTTAGACGAGTTCCTTAACTGATTGTTAGTTGGTGCTGAACCTCGGTAACCTCTTTTGTTTAAAGTTTGACTTAAAAATGCAGACAACAGAGCTAGGACTTCAGTATGGCTATCTCCTTGTTTAAATTCAGGGACAGGGATGTCATCTTCACAGTATAATGCTGATGCTGGTTGAGCAACAAACTGATTGGTTGGAACACTTTCTTGATGTGAGTAATGATGTTGAGGAGCCTCGAGTTGTGGATAGGTACTAACAGGGTTGGTGGGAGGTTGATACGGTGAATACTGATGTGAAGCTCCTTGTGATGATGATGTTGCTTGTTGGTGATAAGATGTTGGTGGCGGTGGCAGAATCGAGTACTGTGGAAAGCTTGGTGTTTGATACACAGGTTGATATGAAGATTTGTGTCCTACAGCAAGCTGAGAGTTGTGATATGACAGTGTAGGATGATTTGCCAATAATGCCATTGGTTCATGATAAGGTCCTTGAGAGATTCGGTTTTGGATCACATGCTTCTCATGTTGTTGTAAGAAAGCATATAGTTGATCTAAATTGGACTTGTGTAGATCACGAATCATTTTGACATCCGTCACATATTGACTCCATTCAGGGGGTAGTGTGTTCAAAAACTTGGTGTTTAACTGAAATTGTTCAATCCTTAGATTATAGACATTCATGTCATTCATCAGAGTAGTAAAACGCCAGTAAAAATCATGAAGAGTCTCCCCTGGAATGTATTGGAATCTATCAAACAAATCATATAATTGACATTCTCGTTCTTGCTTAGTGAGAGATGTCCCTTGTAGCAAAACCGCAAGTCGATCCCAAAGATTCTTAGCCACTTTATGTTCACTCACCATTCTGAAGATATCAGGTGGAAGGGCTTGAAGAATTGTTTGCACAGCCCTTTCATCGGCATCTGCAATGAGTTTGTTGGCATCGGTTAACTCATGATACTGCCTTGGCCTTGTCACATTGTTGACTGTAACCTCTCCCCAATCTAATGGACCTTTGTCAATTGATTCTAGCATAAGTCGACCACTTTGTTTGCCCATGATGTATGTTCTCATTCGACTTTGCCATGATTCAAATAAGTCTTTGATGAGCAAAGGCGGGCGAGTATCGGTACCCGAAATGATCGATATATCGGTGAGTGAAGTCATAGTTGGCATAAATGAATGTGAATTCATTTTGTGATCCCTTGAATAAGATTATCAAAGATGATCGAACAATGAAATAAAGGTTATGAGTTTTTTGTGTTATTAACTAAAAGATGTTGTTATCTTGTTGTAGTATTAGCTTTTTGAACGTTTCCAAATTACCAAATTAAATGCCAAATAGAAGAAAATCCACTAAGTATATAAAACCAGTTCTGTCGCAATGTTCTTTCTATCGGAATACCTAGATCGGAAAGTCTCACTATCGGAATCAGCTCAGATCGTAATGATTGTAGATCGCAATGTAACCTTGTGGCAATGATGATGGTATCGGAATATTTCAGATCGCAATACGATGACTATCGGAATGCTTCAGATCGCAATGCGATGTCTATCGGAATGCTTCAGATCGCAATAACTATCGCAATGATCTTAGATCGCAAAGTGGTTTGCAAAATTTGAGCAGAGTAACGACTTAACACACTTTCCTTATACCCGTCGGAATCTCAGATCGCAAAAGCTATCGGAATGATTCAGATCGGAATAAGTAACGAAAATCCAATGATCGCAAAGTAGTACCCTAACCCTTTCCGATGGTTAAGGGATTGCGATGGAGGCCAAAGTACTTTTTGTACTTTCCGATGGAGGCGTCTGCTGAAATTTCGGAATGAAGAAAAACACACTTTCTTGCACTTTTGATCCAAGAAACCTGAATTTTTAATGAAATCTAAGATACCAAGAACACGTTTAAGCCCAAATTCCTAAGTTACACTACTTATCACTATGATCAAACGAAAAAAAATTTGGAAGTTTCGGCCAAAAAGGTAGTTTATGATTTACGAATGTAAATACACAACTCAACACAAAGAACAAGCCTTTATCTCATCCCATGCTCTTGATACCAATTGTAGAACAATGATAATCTTGTGAAACAAGGGGGTTGATGTTTTTCTAGAGAGAGAAAGTTAGAGAGAGAAATGAAAGAAAACACATATATTGAAATGAGAGAAATAAACAACCAACACCTCTTTCCATGGTGGAAAGAGGTTTAAATACCCCAAGTCCTTAAAGGACTTGGGCTTCCGGCCCATGAACATGCTCATGGGTCGGGCTATGTAATAAATACTACTTAACTTAACTACGAGCCTATAACTACATGGTTGGAGTGACCGAGACTTTCTAAATGCGTAAAACGTATTTCCAACAGGGTTATACGTTATAGGTTCAACTGATGAATCGATATGTTATGGTTATACGTTTTAGGTTCAACCGATGAGTCGATATGCTAGGGTAAGACAATATATTCAACCGATGTTACGGTTATACGTTATAGGTTCAACCGATGAGTCGATATGCTAAGGTTATATGTTAGATGTTCAACTGATGAGTCGATATGTAGTTATACGTTAGAGGTTCAACCGATGAGTCGATATGCTAGGGTTATACGTTAGACGTTCAACTGATGAGTCGATATGTTAGGGTTATACGTTATAGGTTCAACCGATGAGTCAATATGCTAGGTTTATACGTTAGAGGCTCAACTGATGAGTCAATATGTTAGGTTATACGTTACAGGTTCAACCGATGAGTCGATATGCTAGGGTTATACATTAGAGGTTCAACTCATGAGTCGATATGTGATGGTTATACGTTATAGGTTCAACTGATGAGTCGATATGTTAGGGTTATATGTTATAGGTTCAACTGATGGGTCGATATGTTACGGTTATACGTTATAGGTTCAACTGATGAGTCGATATGTTAGGGTTATATGTTATAGGTTCAACTGATGAGTCGATATGTTACGGTTATACGTTATAGGTTCAACCGATGAGTCGATATGCTAGGGTAAGACAATATGTTATTATTGCTCTAGGGTAACCATTAAACTAAAAATACCGAGCTTAAGCAGGGAAACGCATGTTATTATACAAAGGTTATACGTTAGAGGTTCAACTGATGAGTCGATATGTTACGGTTATATGGGAATGCCTAAATTTGGCGGTAAATGTTGGCGGTAAATGCTGGCGGGAAAATGTTGGCGGGAAAGCTAGGGTCGACTAAGTCGTCCCTAAATGTGTCGACCCTACATTTTTATCTTTATTTATGATAGCTCTTATACTCACAAACTCTTATCCTCTCATACCAAACTCACCACCACCACCACCCGATTTTGCATAAGATGGATCCGCTTGAAGCTTATAAGTGTCCATGTGGAAAGGGATATATAGTGTTAAGACAGTCACATCGATCTCATAGCTTTGGTAAACTTTACTATGCATGTCCTCTTTCGAAGGTAAACAATCTAATGTTTTATTTATGTAGTACGTGTGATTATTAAAATGACATGTCATGCTATTTGTTTACTTTGTAACAGCCAAATAAAGAAGATTATGGATGTAAATATTTTAAATGGAAGGATGATTTTGATCTCGAACACCGTATAAGATCTTCCCCTGGATCTTCAACACCTCAAGGTTCACATCCAAGTTCTTCTACAGGTCCTTCTCAATCTGCACCCACTGAGTGCTCCAAGTGCAAGATCAAAGATCTAAAGATAAAGATGCTAGAGGCAAGACTAGAAATGGAAAGGCATCCGGAAGACCACGCATGTCAATCGGCTGCAATACTTCATGAGCTTTTAAATTAAATAGAAAATCTTAGTTTTGAGTAGTAATCTGCTTGTTATTTTAATATGTTCATTTGTATTTTATTATTATGTGTTAATCTGTATGTTTAGTTTGAACTAGTTTGTGATGTGTTTTTTTCTTATTTATGAATCTATTATCGTTGTAATATCTATGTTTAATTAAGCGCGTGTTTAAGTGTTAAATATATATCTAAAGTTTTTTTAAATACGTATAAGTTTTTTTAAAATAAATATAAAGTTTTTTTAAAATATATATAAAGTTTTTTAAAATATACATAAAGTTTTTTTTAAATATGTATAAAGTTTTTTTAAATATGTATAAAGTTTTTTAAAATAAATATAAAGTTTTTTAAAAATATATATAAAGTTTTTTTAAAATATACATAAAGTTTTTTTAAATATGTATATAGTTTTTTTTAAATATGTATAAAGTTTTTAAATAAATATAAAGTTTTTTTAAAAATATACATAAAGTTTTTTTTAAATATGTATAAAGTTTTTTTTAAATATGTATAAAGTTTTTTTTAAATATGTATAAAGTTTTTTTAAATATTTATAAAGTTTTTTTAATATGTATAAAGTTTTTTTTAAATATGTATAATTTTTTTTTTAAATATGTATAAAGTTTTTTTTTGAATATGTATAATGTTTTTTTAAATAAATATAAAAGTTAATTTGAAATATATATAAAGTTTTCACTTAGGGACGACTTCACTATGTAATTTAGGGTCGAAAAAGTCGTCCCTAAATATATCCAGTTTTACCGGGTCATTTAATTTATTAGCGGGGTATTTAAATTTTTTGGTAAATTTTCAGAAAATATGGGGAGAAATTTAGGGACGACTTCCCTATATAATTTAGGGTCGAAAAAGTTGTCCCTAAATTTTTCCAATATATTTTCCCACTTTTATCTAAAACTTTTTACAGAAAAATAATTATATTAATTTTAAATAATTTTAAATATTTAAATGTGATAAAAAAAAGAAGAAAAATAAATTTGCTTCACCTAGGGACGACTTAGTCGTCCCTAAGTTACACGGGCCCCACTTTAATGTTTTACTTTTTACAGAAAAAATTTTATATTAATTTTAAATAATTTTAAATATTTAAATGTGATTAAAAAAGAGGAAAAATAAGTTTTCGTCACCTAGGGACGACTAAGTCGTCCCTAGGTTACATGGGTCCCACTTTGTCCCCATAGCCTCTTTGACTTGATTTTTCTTATAAAACTGGTGGGCCCCCACTTAATCTAGGGACGACTTAGAAAAAGGGTGACCCTAAATACTTGTTTTGTTGTAGTGGTGTAAGGATGCATAAAACCAATGCTCGGGTAAGGATCAAACTATACCGTGGTGCGTAACACACATAAGAACGAGAGTCAAGAACGAAAACTATTAAATGTAGCTAATAGCAATTCCAGCTGCCATGCCTACATACAATGCAAACTATTTAAAACTTATCATTTCTCCTCTACTAAAAGTTTATGGACTTATATTTAATCGTCATGTTTTAGGATCGAACTCGAGACTACGGGATAGAATTAATTTATTTAATAAATGTATTTATATGTTTATTAAGTTAAATCGAGCTATAAACTTTAACGAACATTATTTCTGAAGAGTTAAGTTTAAACGATCGTTATGGAATAAAAAGGAAGAGGAAAGAAAAATTTCGGAACACCCCTTAAGGGGGAGCCGAATAGTCAGTTGGGACCAAAGGGGGGCAAAGGGTAACTTTGTTTACTTGGGCTTCAAGTTTTAATGCCTATATAAACAAATCATTTACCTCATAATTTTTACACCACGTTCTCTTCCTCTCTTTCTCTTTGGTCAATCGAATCAAACGAACACCCTAGGGTTTCGTTTGGTTTTTTGGTTAAAGCTATAATCAAGTCCTAGCCCCTCTCTAGAGTTGTTGGGTTGATTTTCCATTGATGTTTTAGCTCGATTTAACGTACTAGCATTACGGATAATTTGTCGTAATACGTGTGTACAAGATCGTAGTATAGTCTTGTTGTATATCTCGGTGATCTTACATAAACCCTAATTTGGTGAATTAGGTCTTGTTCGTGGGAATTGCTTAACAAAAGGTATGTAAACCCTAATTCAATTAATTATAATTGTGTTAATTATGATCTTGTTAAATCGCTTCCGTTATACGTGCTTTGATCTTGTTTAGGGTTTTTATAGTAGTTATGAAGTTAATAAACCTACAGTGGCATCGAGAGCCGTCTTAACATGTTATAATTATCGAAAAATCTAAAAATTTTAACCAATAATTGTTTTGGGTTAAAACTTCATGTTTTTTAGGTTTTCTAAAAAAACTAGGGTTTTGTTTTCTATAATTCGGTTTGGCCGAATTTTAAAAAAAAAAATTAAACCCTAAATTTACATGTTGTATGTTTTAGATTAAAATTGCATGATTAGTTGTTATGACATGTAGTTTTTTTTGTTACGATTCATAAAGATTTAAATTGTTAAGATTTGTGGGTTGATCCATGATAAACATGCATGTTTTTCATGGATCGTAAAATCGGATGTGCTACATGTTTTTTTTTGTTTCAATAAATCAAGAATTAGGGAAGACTTTTTATGAACATAAAAATCCTCGATTTTTAATTTATTGAAAAAAATAGTTTGCATTTGGCTTTTTGATATATTTATTGCACATATAATTGTTATTATGTGTTTATGATTTAGTTTTTTTGTACCTATATGTTTTCATGCGTTTTTTAAAGTATATTGTAAACAAGGGTAATTTTTTAAGAAAATAATATAGACTAAATCATATTAAAATTAAGATTTGTTTTGAGATCTAAATTACATAGAATTACGTTGATTGGTGATTTACAATAATAATTTAACGGCCTACTCAATTTTGACAAACTATAAAGTGGGTATAACGTGCTCCTGGTCATGTACCCGGCTAAGGAAGGAGGTTATGCCATTGTCGCTGACCAAATTCTTAGCTCGCTTGTGCGTCAAAGTTAAAATTACCTACAATTATTATTTGTATTACACCTTAAGGTTGATTTACTGCAAATTCACATCTGAAACACAATGAATAAGGTTATTGCTTTGTGCGTGGTTGAGTTCTAGCAAAAGTACGTTGTGAATAGTTGTAGATAAAATTCTTTTATTGGTTTTAACCAATACCTTAACATAATATATGTAGAAATTTCGTCTCGTGAAAAAATTTACTATATATTTAATTAAACTTATGATATGGAGATGTATGCATGCTTCTCCATACATTAATATTGACATCAAATTTAAACCCTTTTAATTTAAGTTGAATACCATCTAATTGATGGACACTTGAAGTCACAACGTCGTCATATGAGATTTGAATGATGTTGCGATGGAGAGAAAACTTTTCATTGAATGAGAATTCGTGTGATAAGTTTTACATTCTTTAGATTAGACGACATAATTAAGTTACTCAGTGAGATCTGGAAACTTAAGGTATTTAGAAGGGATGAAACATGTTTACAATGCAAAACATTTTTGGCAATGTAAATCCCTTAAATATCTAGAAATTAGAAATTGTTTGCCAAAATATTGTTCGACAAGTTACTATGTTGAATACGTTCATTATTAGCAGATAAACTGATGTAATGGATTTATGTTAATATGAAAGAGAATACTATGGTTTATTTACCAGGGTAATTTTATTTTCTTGAAAGTATTTATCGAAAGTACTAATAATTTGTACTTATTTCTGTAGAAATGGCTCAACCCGACAATAACGCTTTAAGTTTTGCGTCCAAAACGTTTTTTGATCGTCTAGGACTTACTGGCCAAAACATCAATGATTGGCATCGCTCACTAAGAATTGTCTTGAGAGTAGCGGGTACTATTGATATCTTGTCCACGCCGTATCTGACTAACCTTGCTGAAGGAGCTTCGGAAGCCGAAAGGCTTGCTTACGCTGTTAATGTTAAGAAGCACTCTGATGTGGCTTGCTTAATGCTTGGCAAAATGTTGCCTCAACTTCAAAAGAAGTTTGAGCTATTTTTTCCTATGCGTATGCTTGATGAACTCAAGGCAATGTCTGAGAAGCCCCAAGGTGTGGAGATCTACGACTTAGTAGATGCTTTGCATGGCTGTAAGCAAACCCCTGGGAAATCCGTAAGTGCACATTACATGGAAATGAGGGGTTACATGGAACATCTCATTGCACTAGGATAACCCTATGATCATAATATGGCGATTAACTTGATCAATAGGTCCCTTAACAAGGACTTTAATGAATTGTTAGGAACTGTAATATGCATTGCACGAGGAAGACAATTAATGATTCGCATGCAATGCTCATTGACTACGAAAAGGGGTTAAAGGAAAAGGCATCTACCTCTACTCCTTCTGTACTAATCATACAAAAGGGTAGAGTGACTAAGCCAAAACCGAAAGTAAACAAGATGAAAGGCAAAGGCAAAGCTGATAAGAGCAAGAAAGTTGTGAATTATCAAAAGCCTAAGAACTTTGCCAAGAATAATCAATCCCAAAAGGATCATACTTGTCATTATTGCAAGGCAAGTGGTCACTGGAAGAGGAACTGCCCTCTTCACCTCGATGAGTTACGAGAAATAAAGAAGGCTGAGAAGAGTGCTGCAGCTTCAGGTACATTATTTATGATCGAATTATTTATTTTGACATAACAAATTAAATTCCTGGGTATATGATACGGGATGCGGTATTAACATTTGTAATACGCTGCAGGGGTTTAAATTGGAAAAGAAGCTATCCTATGGGGAACAATTTCTGCAAGTGGGCAATGGCGGACAAACAGCGGTTGAAGCTATAGGAACATTTAATTTAGTTTTACCTTCGGGTTTAGTAGTGATTTTAAATGATTGTCATTATGCACCTTCAATTGTTAGGGGTGTTATTTCCTTTTCTTGTTCGTTGAATCTTGGATTTGTTCACGTTATTGAAAATAATGGAAATTCTGTTATTAAAGATGGTATTTTCTATTTTAATGCAATTGCTATGAATGGTGTGTTTGAAATTGACATTAATGATAATGATTCCAAGTATAAATAATTATGTGTTTAGTATGAATAAGAAGAGAAAGTTAGACAAGAACTCTTCTTATCTTTGGCATTGTCGACTTGCCTATATTGGGAAGACTCGCATACAAAAGTTTCAACGTGAAGGTCTTTTGGAAAATATCAATGATGAATCATTTGATAAATGTGAGTCTTGTATCTATGGGAAGATGACCAATAAACCTTTTAATAATAATATTGAAAGAGCTATTGATCTACTTGGTTTAATACACACCGATGTGTGTGGACCACTTAGACATGTGTCAAGGAAAGGTGCTAGCTACTTCTTAACATTTACGGATGATTATAGCTGTTATGGTTATGTTTATTTACTTAAGCATAAACATGAGGTATTTGAAACATTCAAAGTGTTTAAAGCGGAGGTAGAATTGCAACTAGAAAAGAAGATTAAAGATCTTCGTTCTAATAGATGTGGTAAATATTTAAGTCAAGAGTTTAAAGATTATCTAAGTGAGAATGAATTTTTTCATAAACTTACTTCATCTATACTCCACAACAAAATGGTGTATCCGAAAATAGAAATCGTACACTATTAGATATGGTGCGTCTATGTTTAATCTTATGACTTTGCCATTATCCTTTTAGGACTATGCTTTAGAATCTGATGTTCGCATTTTAAATATGGTTCCCACGAAGAAGGTTGATAAGACACCATATGAACTATGGCATGGCAAAAAGTCATATTTGTCTTATTTAAATGTCTGGGGTTGCGAGGCGTATTTGAAACGTGACTCGGGTGATAAACTCCAACAACGATCTATGAAATGTATCTTTGTAGGATACCCTAAGGAAACTATGAGTTACTACTTTTATTATCCACCTGAGAACAAAGTAATTGTTATTAGGTATGGAGACTTCCTTGAAAGTGATCTTGTAAATCAAGAATTCAGTGGGAAATTATGATCTTGAAGAAAGTCATATAGATACATTACCTTCTGATGAAAATACTAGCGAAATAATTCCTGTAGAACCAGAAAGTCTAGGAGTTCCACCGGAAATAATTCCTCTTCGTAGGTCTGAAAGGACTATACGTGCTCCTAGCTAACTATGTCTTAACATAGAGGATGATGATGATGAAGTAGGGGATCTTGGTGAACCTGCTAATTATAAATCCGCCATACTTGATGATGGAGGCCCAAGTACTGAAGAACGGGCTGACTTGTTTCGGGAGGCCCGAGATCGCGTGACGAAGAGGGTTTAGTAAAACGGGCATAACTTTTGCATCCTAAGTCCGTTTTCAGCCTGTGACCTGTCAAAACGTGCGTAAAAAGAAGGACAACGTTGTAACCATCTTTTAGTTGGTTACGGATTTTTCAAGGCCCGAAAAGCCTTTTTACTATTAGTTTTTTACATATTTATGTTTTTTTCACTTTCAGTTGGACTTTGTCTTTGGGATACGGTCCAACCCGTTAGATTTTTAGGGTTTTTCTTTTTTTTGAAGTCATTATTTAATGAATCTGTTGTAACCCTAGCAAGACAGTTATCAGTTTAATAAAAGTTAAACCACCGGCCGTTGTGCCCTAATTTTCGGGCATTCTTCATAATCAACGATTATTAGTATAATTGTTTTTGGCATTCTTTTTTAATCAACATATCCAATTACTTACCTTTGTTACTTTGTTTTTTAGTCTACATCACTTGATCCTAAAAAGGATAAGTGGATGGTTGCATTGGTAAAGAAATGAAATCCATGAGAATTAATAAAGTTTGGATTCTTGTAGATCAACCACCTAATACTAAAGTAGTAAACATAAGTGGATATACAAGAAGAAAACTGGCATGGATGGTGAAGTACAATCATATAAAGCTCGTTTAGTAGCTAAAGGTTTTACACAAACTTTTGGCGTAGACTACGAGGAGACGTTTTCTCCTGTAGCAGACTTAAGAGCTATTAGGATTCTCATAGCTATAGCAGCATACTATGACTATGAGATATGGAGAATGGATGTTAGAACTGCCTTCTTGAACGGTCGCTTAGATGAAGATATCAATATGCAGCAACCAGAAGGGTATGTTGATCCTAAGTATCCAAAACGCGTGTGCAAACTTCAAAGATCTATTTATGGTTTGAAGCAAGCATCACATCAATGGAATAAACGATTTGATGAAGAAATAAAAAATTTTGGATTTATTCAAATCATTATGAGCCATGTGTATATCGCAAAGCTAGTGAGAGTGATGTAGTATTCCTAATGTTATATATTGATGACATATTAATCATGGGTAGTAACATTCCAAGACTTAAAGAGGTTAAGGATATCTTGGTAAATGTTTTCCTATAAAGGATTTAGGAGAAGCAGCATACATTCTGGGAAATAAAATCTATCGAGATAGGAGTAGACGGTTAATTGGTCTTAGTTAAGACGCTTATATTGAAAAAATATTGAAGAAGTATAATATGCATAATTCCAAGAAAGGTTTTCAACCTATGGAAGTTAAGCATAATCTAAGTCATGAGATAGATGCATCTACTCCTGAAGAGGAGGCTTACATGAGAAAGGTGCCTTATGCTTCGGCTGTAGGATCTGTTATGTATGTTGTAAGATGCACAAGGCCTGATGCGGGGTTTGCTTAGAACTTGGTCAGACGTTACCAACAGAATCCATGGAAGCTCCACTGGACTACTGTTAAACATATTCTGAAGTATTTGAGGAGTACGAGAGATATGTTTTTGGTATTTAGAGGGAAACCAGACACAGAACTGAATGTAACAGGAAAACTTCCAGGATCTCCCAGTTTTGGTGGTACTTTGTTTTGGACAATGGAAGAACATTCATTATTTAGAGAAGTTGAAGAAACTTCTTCAAACTTATGCTTGCTCTTAATAAGTTCTTTGATAAATTTGCCTTAATTTGTCATTCCAGCCATAACATCGACTAAAGGCATGTTAATTCGAACTTCTTGTATTAAGTCAAGAAATTTACCATACTTAGCTTGCATCTTTTGCTTACGTAAGCGTTGTGGATATGGTACTTTTGGTTTATATGGTTTGGGTGATGGGTTTTCAGTTGGTTTGGTATGGGTTGGTTGGGCTTCATCCTCATTATCACTACTGAATAAATTTCGATTGGTGCAACTTGAGTAGGTTTGGTAGGTGATTCGTAAGATAAACCGATCCGCGTGAATACGACATTCACATGCTTGTTACGAGCTTGTGGGGGTTGATATTTGTTGTTGTTCTTGGGATTTGGGTTGGTGTTGCTTGGTAAAGAACCAGAAGCGCGATTTGATTGTTTATCGGCCAAACGATCAAATTTAGCTTCAAGATTTTGAATGGAAGCTTGGTGGTTTTTGGTCGTAGTTTCGAACTTGGTTTTGAAGTTAGTGAATGTTTCTCGAACAAAAATGTTGGTTTTTCTTTGAGATTCTATAAAGTTGTCGATTTTGGTTTCAAGGTTATTTTTGTCTTTGGTTTGAGTGGGTTTCTTTTCGTCTCGATCATAACTTGTTTTCTCATTTGATCTCCAATTATCGCGGTCGCGATTATGATAATCGTTATAAAATCGAGTTCGGCGAAAGGTATTCATGAAGTTGGCTTCTTCTTCCTTTGTCATGGGTGTGTCATCGTCATCACATTCACTAGAAGGATGGTTTCCTCCATAGTGTTTGTAGGTTTTGTTTTTCATCTCTTTATATTGAGTATTAATTTTAAGAGACATGGCATCCATTCGAGCCATTATTTCTCGGTATCGGTTTGGTTGTTGCTTTCTTCGGCAAAAGCTACGGTTTTTCGTGGGTTTTTGTTTTTATGATTTTTGGACCAATCAAGCTTATGCAGGACTTTGTCATCCAATAATTAGTAAGCTTGGTTAGGGGCTTTGTAAAGGAAAATTATGCCCGCTGCGGCATTCAATGCATATTGGGTAGCATCGTCAAGACCATGATAGAAAATCTTGATTATTCCTTCTTTTTTAAGTCCATGACCATGGCAGTTTCTGAGTAGTTCTTTCATTCTTAACCATGCGACAGTGAGAGTTTCTCGATTTTGTTGAGACAAGCTTCGGATTTCTCCGAGTAGTTTTTCAAATAGGGCATGAGGCAAGAATCGGCTAATGAAAGCAGTTCTAAGACCTTCCCATGTTTGAATGGTTCCTTCGTTAAGTTCGCCGAGCCATGACTTGGCTTCTCCAGTCAGGGATGATGGAAACATCATGAGTTGGACGGCTTCGGCTTGTCCTTCTCCATAGTTAGATTTTACAAATTCCGCTGAATTCATGGATGTGTTTGTGAGGATCGGTTTTGATTCGACCATCAAATTGGATATTTTCTACAAGGGTTAAGGGGTTCCCTTTGATTGCAAAATTGTTTGCAATTTCAGGTAAAATGATTGCGGAGCCAGGATTTGGTGCTACAACTCTATCGACTGACCACATTGGTTCATCATCAGTGTCCGACATTGGATCGTAACGGTTGATGAGTTTGGTGAGAAATAGGATTTGTGAAAGATTGTCAAAAGGTTGGTAGATTATGCGAGGTTGAGGTTGCTCGTGTCTCCTGGATAAAGGTACACGGCGATGAAGTCTACGTAGCCTTCGGTTAAGGGTACGTTCAGGTTCTATTAACGATGATATTGGTGGTGTTTCGGAAGAACTGGTGTGCATCCAACAAGGTTTTTGTTGTTTTCAGTGGAAATGTGCGGCGCACTTTTGGGTTTATGCGGCGCACTTTGGTTCGCTATAGGATGTGCGGCGTACTTTCTGTACTGCAAAAAAAAAATTTGGTTTAAAACGAGTAGCAATGGTTCAATTTCTTCAAGGATTATACGAATTTGGTTACAAAACAGGATTATAAGTCCCCGGCAGCGGCGCCAAAAACTTGATGTTCGTTTGTAAGTCTTAAATTTATATTACAAGGTTTAGACAAAACAAGGGACTAGAAGACAAACATGGGCAAGTATACCCTTTAATTCGTAATATAGTTTTGTAGTGGTAAGCCAGGATCGTTCGCTGAGACTTAGTTTCATTTTGGTAATCAAGATAATAATTGAAGAAAGAAATAGTTGAAATAATATCAATAGTAACAAGTATGACTAATATGGGATAGCTCGTATAAGTTCGTGATGATGATAATAATGATCGAGATATGTTTATGTAGGTAAAGAGTGATAATCCTTTTTCGTCAAAACGACGTTTACAATTTACTTGGGTTGATTCAAGACTTACGTTTATTTAAGAGACTAAGCTTAAAACAAGTTGCCAATAATAAGTGTGTAAACACTTATCCTTCTACCACTATAATCAAGGAAAAACAAGACCTAATCATGTGTTTAATGTCGTAAAAGTCGGAATTACGCGTGGTTTTGTGTTTTTGTGTGAAATAGGTACAAATGATCAAAAGGAAAGAAAACACGGGATTTCACGGTCAAATGTTGAAGAAAAGTCCAAGAAAGAGACAAAGACAAAGTCAAAGACCAAAAGTGTGCTCAAGATCACGAAAACTGGCAATTCAACACGGCTTTGAAGAAAAGATCGACAAAACGGAAATCGAACTCATTTTTAGTGGATTTAATCTCATTGGAGTAAAATGGGCTTTGTGGGTCCCACATTTGGGTAAATGGGCCCAAAAGCCCATTTAAGGAAATTTATCTTCTCACATTGGATTAAAAGGAAGCCCATTTTCAAACCTAAACTTATTAAAAACGGATGGAATAATTGTTTGGGCCATAAGCCCATTTGATCAAATCCAAAGAACGGAGGAAAATGATTTTTGCTAGTCAAACCCTGGTCAACAACTCACAACTTACTCACCTCTCACACGCGTTTGTTAAATAAAAGTTTATTTACCCCACACCCTTCATTCGATACAAACGAAGAAAACAATTACCCACCTTCTTTTTCTCTTCCCCAAAAAACGCAGCAACCACCAAACTTTTACCAAAACCCTAATTTACCTCAAACAAATAATTACCAAGATAATTGGGGGTTTTACTTTATGCATGTGATTCATACACTTGGGGATTAAATACCCAAGTTAATCAGAAGATCCACCATAGTGGTGGTCGTCTCCTCAAATCCTATATGGCACCAATCCCTTTTGTGATTGGACAAACCACATCACCACAAACCCTCCCACCAATTAGAATAATCCACGTCATTCCTAAACTAACACAACAAACACAAATCACGCCACGAGGGCGATCCGCATGATGCAAGGGTTATTTTCATTCGTTGATTGAAGAAACAAGAAAGAGAAGAAGAATAGACGGATCAGATTCAATGGATTACTCTCGAAGCTTCATGAAGAAGCCTTGGGGGTTGGCTATAAAAACCCCCTCATTTGTGTAATTTTATGCCTTTCTTTTTAGTTTAATTTTTATTTTCTGAAAAATAGAATTAGGGTTTAATGTAATTTCTTTTTTCCAAGTATTGTAATTAGTTTTAATATTAATGAAATTTAAAGTTTCGGTTTAACATTGTCTTATTAATAATTATTGCATTTTATCTTAATTTTTTTTATTAAATAATTGTTGAAGTAAAAAGATAGGAATAATTTCCCCTACTGGGAAATTATTAAATAAAATATATCTTGGTTCGGTTACTGTTTTGATTTGAAGACGATGATGATGATGTATGGTGGGTAATACGGTGGTGTTCGTTGTTTCGATTCATAGGGGGTTCAGCGCCACCCTGCTGCCAAACGGTTATCATCACAAGGTGTTATCTTCTTTATTTTTGTTAAGCTTTTATTAATTAGTATATTAATCTGCTTGTGTTCTTAGGATCTTCTTAGTAATAGTGGCTTTATTTAGGTTTCTGTTTCGATCTGCTTAATTTGGTTCAATCAGTTTTGTGTTACTGTTTCTTTTTCTTTTAATACTTTGTCTTCTTAGATTTAGAGAATAGTAGTGTTAGGTTTGGTAAATTATTAGCTTATTTGATTCAGCTTATTTGAGATTGTTGCTTCTTTGCTTTGATAAGTTGCTATAAGTTGTCTCGGTATCTACTAGTTTGGGATTAACTTATTTTGATTTAAGTTTTAATAGTTTATCGAATCTGCTTATAAGGTCTTTGGCTTATTTGATTTGTTGTTATAGTTGGTAGATTGCTATTCTGCTTTTATTTTAACTGCTCTTTAGCTTTTATGCTTATTTGCTTTTTGAGTAGTGTGGCTTATTTGTTCTTAGCGTATTTAGGATTTGCTTAATTGCTTTTTGCTTTTCAGTCTTCCTAGCTTATTTAAGGTTTTGCTTAATTGGATTATTCAGCTTATTTGCTTAACTGATTTTAGTTTATGTGCTTATTTGGTTTGCTGTCATTTTTGCTGATATATACTGTTTATAGCTCAGACACAATTGGTCTGAGTAAGATAAAAAGTCCAAAAAAAAATATTTAACAAAATTTTGTCTGTCAGGGGACTCGAACCCCTGATCATTCGCTCAACAGTCAACGCCCTTACCATCTGTTCTAGACCTGCTTTTGTGTAGGAGTACTCGTCTATTAATTAATATAGAGTAATATTATAGCTGGCAGTTTTTAGTTTATTAAGTTTAAATACAAATCTTAGTTCATATTAATTTTTGGTTTTGTTAGTTTATTAATTTTAATTAAAAAAAGTTTTTATTTAAGATTTCTTTTATAAAGTTTAAAAAAAATACAAAAAGATAAAAAAAATATTTTATTTAATTACTTTTATAATTTTAAATTAGTTTTCAGTTGAGTTTTATTTCCATTTAAAGTTTTTAGTTTAAAATTAAGTTAGTTTTATTTTAAAAATAGGTTTATTGTTTTTAATTAGTTTAAATTAGTTTTCAAAATTATTTTGAAATAGTTTTCAATAGTTTTAGTTAAATTAGATTTTTTTAGATTAAAAAGTTTTTAATATTACATAGATTTTAGTTTAAAATTCCAAAAATACATTTCACCAAGAACAAGTTAATCCACGTTAATTGGAAATCAATTCGAGTGAGTCGAGGAAAACGAAACATTCATTGCTTAATTGGACTAAAAACCATACATTAAATTGGCGCCGCTGCCGCTTCGCTCGTTACGATTGACGATTTTGTGAGACGTTTGGATTTTGGGATCCGTTCATTTTGAACGTTAATTTTCTTGCAACAAAATCAAAAATACAAAAAAATCAAAAACTTAAAAATACAAAAAAATTAAAAAAATCACAAACGCAAATTCTTTCCTAAGATTTGCACCAAAATATTAAAAAATCCAAAAGTAATACTTTTTCCTAAAAGTATTACACCAAAAATATTACGTATTAGTGTTATTTTTCTTAGTTCGATTTCTTTCGATTTTATTGTGAATATATATTTTTTCTAAAAAAATACAAAAAGATTTTTCATTTATTATATTATATTACGTAGCACAATTAATTTATCTACTTTTCAAATAAGGCCTTAGTTGGGATTTCATCACCTAACTATTGTATTCGAATCCTAAACGAAATAAAAAGGCAAAATAGATAAATACTAGTAAGACGTTTGAACTCGATATATACAAACTATAAGGTGGTTATAAGGCGACGCGCTATAAAAGGCCGTCTAAGGAAAAAGGTTTTTAAGTGCTTTGTGTCACCTCGTTTCTCCGCTTGCTTGTGCGTATATTGAGAGGGATGACCAATTATTGGTTTGCCAACTCAATTAGTATTAAGTATATATTTTTGTAGCTTTTTCATATTGCACCTCGAGAGGGAAAATCCTTTTCCTCTCAAAGTCGACCGAGGTCACCTACCTCATTCCTTGTGTTTAGTTGTATGCGCACTCGCGCGCGTGCACACATACCGAGTGGTGTACCAAAAATTTCTAATTCTTCCAAAAAGAAGAAGAAAAACAAAAAGACCGTCAATCAAGCCGATCCCGAGAATCGCGCTTTCGACAATAGAAACGGATAACCGACCTATGCTCGAGATTTTGCAATCACACGTTGAGGGAAACGATGACGCTATCGTTGTCCCCGCGATTGGAGCAAATAATTTTGAACTCAAATCGGATTTAATTAAAATGGTTTCCGCTACACCATTTTTGGGTCGTTTCCAAGATGATCCCCATGATCATATCAAGAGATTTATCCATTTAACCAACACCGTCAAATACAATGGGGTGCCACAAGAGGCTATTCGTTTACAACTCTTTCCTTTTTCCCTCGAGGGACAAGCCCGGAATTGGCTTGATAAGGAACCACCCCAAAGTATTACTACATGGATCGACTTAGAGACCAAGTTCATTAATTACTTTTTCCCACCATCGCGGACCACCTCTTTAAGGAATGAAATCATTACTTTCGAACAAAACTATGGGGAAACTTTTAGTGAGTCTTGGGATCGATTTAAAGAGCTTTTGAGAAAATGTCCACAACACGGTTTCACTAAAGTACATCAAATAAATACGTTTTATAATGGTTTAACTCTAAATGACCAAGACTCACTTAATAGTGCCGCGAGGGGCAATATTCTTGTGAAATCAATGAACGAGGCTTGGGCTATAATTGAACATAAGGCAAAAGTATAAACCAAGAGTGTTAGGGACACTATAGCAAGTGCTAGTTCTAGTGAGAACGACAAGAGAATCGATAAACTTACTTCGCTTGTTGAATCGATTGCTTTACAAACCCAAGCCCTCAATGGTCAAGTGAATGCCTTGAAAGAAACTAGTGAAACGTGTGAGAATTGTGGTGGACCACATTCATATTTTAATTGTGACAAGGTTTACAATCAACAACAACAAGTTTGTGCTTTTAATGCTAATGAACAGGTTCAATTTAAACCTAATGTTGATGTTAACCATTTGTCAAGAGTACTAATTATTTGGCTCCCCCGGGTTTTGTAGCACCACAAAGACCACCCCCACCCGCCCAAAATACCCAACACCAAAAAAGGAACCAAGGTCCTCAAATGGGTAATTTTCAAGGGAATGCAAATCAAGGAAATTTTAATGGTCAAAATCAAGGGTTTAAAAATAATAACCAAGGTTTTCATAATAACAACGGTTTTTAACCTCGATATCAAAACCAAGGTTTTCCTAATCAAGGTTTTCCTAATCAAGGGTATAATCAAATGAACATGCATAATCCTAAAATGGACTTGGTTCTACAAAAGTTGACCGACCATGAGCGAATTATGAGAGAGATGCAAGAATCGACCTATAAGAAATTTTGACAATGATTCAAGCCCTTAGACCCCAAGGAGCCTTACCTTCAAATACCGAGATTAACCCTCGTGCTAATGTGAGTGCTATCAATACTCGAAGTGGAGCCACTTTAGTGGGACCTTCCATTTCTTCGCCCTTAAAGGAGAGACAAGGCCCGGAGGTCATAATGAGTAATCCTACTCCCCCTTCGGTGATTCCTCCCACTACCACTCCTAGTACTAGTGCTCCATTGCCCCAAGAGCCTATCCCTAAGGTTGTTCAAGAAGCGAGTCCTTCTCCTTCTCAACCTTCACCATCTAAGCCTAATATTCCTTATCCCTCTAGGTTAGAAAAGGCTAAAGTGCTCACCAAAGATGACGTTCATGTCTCCAACTTTTTGAAAATGATTTCCAACGTCAATGTTAACATTAGTCTTATTGAAGCACTTGCTCAAATGCCAAAATTTGTGCAAATGTTTAAAGATTTGCTTAATAAGAAAGAAAAAATGGTTGAGCTCGTGAACACTCGTTTAAATGAGAATTGTTCTGTGATTCTTCTCAAAGAGCTTCCCGAAAAGCTAGGAGATCCCGGAAGATTCGTGTTACCTTGCTCGTTTCCTCAAATCGATGATTGTATGGCTTTAGCGGATCTCGGCGCTAGCATCAATCTTATGCCACTTTCGGTTTGGAAACAATTATCATTACCCGACCTTGTACCGACTCGCATGACTCTCGAGTTAGCTAATCGAACTCTCGCATACCCCGTTGGTATTGCCGAAGATGTTTTTGTTCGAGTTGGTACATTCACTTTTCCCGTGGACTTTGTCGTCGTCGACTATGAGATGGATCCTCGTATTCCGTTAATACTTGGTAGACCATTCTTACGATCCGGAAGAGCCTTAGTTGATGTGGCCGAAGGGGAGTTAATTCTTAGGGTTAGGGATAAAAAAAAAGTTTTGAAAATGGGAAAAATCACAACAAAATCAAATGAAAAAAAGTCGGTCAATATGATTGATGTTCTTAATTATGATAATGACGAGATTTTTATTAATCTTTTGGAATTGAAAAATCTAATCAAAATGATTTTGTGATAAATTCATCCCTTTCCTTAGAGCCTCAAATTTTTGATACTCCTATTTATGATACCTATAGTGATGACACTTCTTCAAGTGATCACACTATCTTCGGTTTAGACGACCCACCCACTTTTGACCCACCCATTTTGATACCCTAATCTTTGATACTTACGATGATGACACTTCTTTAAGTGATCTCATTAACTTTGATGACCCACCCCATGATCTTAATGCACATCATATCTCTATGAGTGATTCTTCCATGGAGACTCCTTTTGACTTTTATACTCCAATTTTAGAAGTCATGAATTTTGAGGAGGATCATCCACTCTTAGAGATCATTCCTAATTTAGAGGTTATTCCATTTGAGGAGGATTTAGATATCTTTCTAAATACCTATTTTCCTCATGAGGAAGAGTTTTCCTATGACTCCGACGATACTTATGTTTTCACATCAAGTTTGGAAGAGGATGACCTTCCCACTTTGGATTTTGATGATATTTTAAGCTTAAATGTCAACACCTCTTGCTATTTTCCCGTTAAGGAACCGGTGTTTGATCCTGGAATAGAGACTTTTGTGCTTTCATTGCCATATCACCATACTACCCTTTCATTTAAGAGATCGTTGCCTAAGGATACCCCACTCTTCTTTGACTTGCGTGATTTTACCACCTCGGGGTTTATTTCCTTTTGTGATGGAAATTATGTGTTTGACCCGGGTGGATTTTCATGGGGTATTCCTTATATGACTTTGTTTCACCCCTTTATCATGGAGAGATTTTCCTCCCTTGGAAATCTCGGTTTTTCCATGATTTTCCAATTTGAATGATGACATTCGGAAATTCGAGTCGAGCTAGAGACTCATGATAAATAAATCAAGCATCATTTAACTAGGTTAGATTTTTACCCTTTTCCACCCTTTCCACCCTTTTTCACCTTCACCCATTTTCACCAATAAGTATAGGGGGAGCCAAGTAGGTTGTTTGTGTTGTGATTGTGCAGGGACATGAGCTTTAATGATCCACTTTTGGTATTTTTTTTACGCGACCCGTGTTTCCCGTGTACCCGGTTCCTTCGATAATTTTTTTCTATTGTGATTCAATCTTTTATATAAATAAGACGAATAAATGTAATCACTTTAGTTTTCCTTTCCTTAGCTCGATTTAAAAGAACGTACTCAATGTCCTAAGTGTAGGGGAGTTTATTCTCCCACATGCTTAAACATTGAGGACAATGTTTATATTAAGTGTAGGGGGGATTTCTATCGAAATTTTAGTGGGCTTTTCCATGAATTTGACCCCATTTAACCGGAAAAATTTTAAAAAATTTCAACGTTTTTCAAACTTTTGATCTATTTTGGCCTAGTAGTATTTTCATTTATTTTCTTTCCTTTTGACATCGCATCGTATTTATATTTTTCATTTCAAGAATAAAGTCAAAAATAAATAAATGAATAAAATGGTTTTAACAAGTTTAGATATCTTTGATATATTAGGCCCGTCGTGAATATTTTGACTCAACCCGAGTTTACTTATCCAAGTTTACTCTAGCTAGTATCCTTAACCATATGGACCTTAATTGGTTTATTAGGCTAAGCATCCACGAGTCTCATTCTTTGAGATTTTAAATTGTGGAGAACGAGAAATGATAGAGTTGATAATAAGTTTAAGGGTTAATTCTTCCTTATATGAGTTTTTGTGGCTCTTTCTTCCCGCTTGTATATTTAATTGCTTAATAAATGAGGATCTTTGCGGTGTCGATTCGATATCTTAACTCTTAGCCAAATCTTTATTCTCCTTGTAATTAAATCATGAACACATTGAGGGTGCCAGCGTTGTGGACTTCCGACTAAGGTGGCTCATAACCACTAAGTAGGAGGTATTCAGACCATGGGACCACGGAATTTGGCCTACTATATATATCATAAATAAAGAAAGAATAAGATTAAAACATGACCTCAAGGAGCCTTAGGGTGTGGGGCATGTAGCACGAACCTTGTCATTAGAGCCTTAGGGTGTATGGCATGGTAAGTGTTGAATAAAAATTGATCAAAAAATCAATTCCCTCGTTTATCGTTCAAGGAGCCTTAGGGTGTGGACAATAGACGGGGAGCATTTTTACATCTTAAAGAGCCTAAGGGTATATGATGTGAACTTGCTAAACTCCACATAAAGTCTACATGACTTTGGAGGAATAATTAATAAGTAGTACTATTGGCCAAATTTTGGGTCCGGGAATTTATTCTCCAAATCGTGTTAAATCATCCTTGATGTGGGCTTACTTTAGTAACAACATTTTGGAGGACGAGGTTAGGTTTTGAGTGTCGGGTTTACACCGTTTGGCCTTCATTTTTGGAATAATAATTATCAAATAAGTCAAATGAGCCTACGGGTGAATGACAATCAATAAAATCTAGAGATACAACGTAGGAGTTGGAGAAAGAGTATTACACAATTGTCTTATATAAGTGGTTTTAACCTAAGGACTTATGGTAAACAATGATCTCGTTTTTAAGCTTGGTGTGGGGAACATGAAACTTGAGGGTGATTAATATTCATAACACTAAAGCCCTAATCTAAGTCTTAGATTGCTTTACAAGTTTCTTCCATCAAATAATTTCCAAGTTAATAAATTGTTGTAACTTTTGTTTCCTTTAAAGTTTTTTATCTTTCCGTCGTAGTAGTAATAGTATATCTTAATAAAGGCCAAGATGGGTTGATAATGAGAAAAATGTAACCTTAATGCTTTAAAACTATGCATTGGATGGGGTCATTGCAATGGTCAAGTGTAGGGGATTTAATAAGTGTGTAAACACTTATCCTTTTACCACTAAAATCAAGGAAAACAAGACCTAATCATGTGTTTAATGTCGTAAAAGTCGGAATTATGCGTGGTTTTGTGTTTTTGTGTGAAATAGGTACAAATGATCAAAAGGAAAGAAAACACGGGATTTCACGGTCAAATGTTGAAGAAAAGTCCAAGAAAGAGACAAAGACAAAGTTAAAGACCAAAAGTGTGCCCAAGATCACGAAAACCGGCAATTCAACACGGTTTTGAAGAAAAGATAGACAAAACCGAAATCGAACTCATTTTTAGTGGATTTAATCTCATTGGAGTAAAATGGGCTTTGTGGGTCCCACATTTGGGTAAATGGGCCCAAAAGCCCATTTAAGGAAATTCATCTTCTCACATTGGATTAAAAGGAAGCCCATTTTCAAACCTAAACTTATTAAAAACGGATGGAATAATTGTTTGGGCCATAAGCCCATTTGATCAAATCCAAAGAACGGAGGAAAATGATTTTTGCTAGTCAAACCCTGGTCAACAACTCACAACTTACTCACCTCTCACACACGTTTGTTAAATAAAAGTTTATTTACCCCACACCCTTCATTCGATACAAACGAAGGAAACAATTACCCACCTTCTCTTTCTCTTCCCCAAAAAACGCAACAACCACCAAACTTTTACCAAAACCCTAATTTACCTCAAAAAAATAATTACCCAGATAATTGGGGGTTTTACTTTATGCATGTGATTCACACACTTGGGGATTAAATCCCCAAGTTAATCGGAAGATCCACCATAGTGGTGGTCCTCTCCTAAAATCCTATATGGCACCAATCCCTTTTGTGATTGGACAAACCACATCACCACAAACCCTCCCATCAATCAGAATAGTCCACGTCATTCCTAAACTAACACAACAAACACAAATCACGCCACAAGGGCGATTCGCGTGATGCACGGGTTATTTTCATCCGTTGATTGAAGAAAGAAGAAAGAGAAGAAGAATAGACGGCTCAGATTCAATGGATTACTCTCGAAGCTTCATGAAGAAGCCTTGGGGGTTGGCTATGAAAACCCCCCTTCATTTGTGTAATTTTATGCCTTTCTTTTTAGTTTAATTTTTATTTTCTGAAAAATAGAATTAGGGTTTAATGTAATTTCTTTTTTCCAAGTATTGTAATCAGTATTAATATTAATGAAATTTAAATTATTGGTTTAATATTGTCTTATTAATAATTACTGCATTTTATCTTAAATTTATTTTGATTAAATAATTGTTGAAGTAAAAAGATAGGAATAATTTCCCCTACTGGGAAATTATTAAATAAAATATATCTTGGTTCGGTTTCTATTTTGATTTGAAGACGATGATGATGATGTTTGGTGGGTAATACGGTGGTGTTCATTGTTTCGATTCATAGGGGGTTCAGCGCCACCCTACTGCCCAACGGTTATCATCACAAGGTGTTATCTTCTTTATTTTTGTTAAGCTTTTATTAATTAGTATATTAATCTGCTTGTGTTGTTAGGATCTGCTTAGTAATAGTGGTTTTATTTAGGTTTCTGTTTCGATCTGCTTAATTTGATTCAATTAGTTTTGTGTTACTGTTTCTTTTTCTTTTAATATTTTGTCTTGTTGGATTTAGAGAATAGTAGTGTTAGGTTTGGTAAATTATTAGCTTATTTGATTCAGCTTATTTGAGATTGTTGCTTGTTTGCTTTGATAAGTTGCTATAAGTTGTCTCGGTATCTGCTAGTTTGGGATTAGCTTATTTTGGATTAAGTTTTAATAGTTTATCGAATCTGCTTATTAGGTCTTTGGCTTATTTGATTTTTTGCTATAGTTGGTAGATTGCTATTCTGCTTTTTTTTTAACTGCTCTTTAGCTTTTATGCTTATTTGCTTTTTGAGTAGTGTGGCTTATTTGTTCTTAGCGTATTTAGGATTTGCTTAATTGCTTTTTGCTTTTCAGTCTTCCTAGCTTATTTAAGGTTTTGCTTAATTGGATTATTCGGCTTATTTGCTTAACTGAATTTAGTTTATGTGCTTATTTGGTTTGCTGTCATTTTTGGTGATATATACTGTTTATAGCTCAGATACAATTGGTCTGAGTAAGATAAAAAGTCGAAAAAAAATATTTAACAAAATTTTTTCTGTCAGGGGACTCGAACCCCTGACCATTCGCTCAACAGTCAACGCCCTTACCATCTGTTCTAGACCTGCTTTGTGTAGGAGTACTCGTCTATTAATTAATATAGAGTAATATTATAGCTGGCAGTTTTTAGTTTATTAAGTTTAAATACAAATTTTAGTTCTTATTAATTTTAAGTTTTGTTAGTTTATTAATTTTAATTAAAAAAAGTTTTTATTTAAGATTTCTTTTATAAAGTTTAAAAAAAATCAAAAAGATAAAAAAATATTTTATTTAATTACTTTTATAATTTAAATTAGTTTTCAATTGAGTTTTATTTCCATTTAAAGTTTTTAGTTTAAAATTAAGTTTGTTTTATTTTAAAAATAATTTTATTGTTTTTAATTAGTTTAAATTAGTTTTCAAAATTGTTTTGAAATAGTTTTCAATAGTTTTAATTAAATTAGATTTTTCTTAGATTAAAAAGTTTTTAATATTACATAGATTTTAGTTTAAAATTCCAAAAATACATTTCACCAAGAACAAATTAATCCACGTTAATTGGAAATCAATTCGAGTGAGTCGAGGAAAACGAAACATTCATTGCTTAATTGGACTAAAAAAACCATACATTAGCCAACGAGTTCAATATTTTATCGAGTTTCTAAGCAGATCTCTCCAACCAAAGATTCATGACCATAGACAAGTTCTTGAAAACTTATTATAACAATTTGCGTTTCTCAACGCCAAACTATCGTAACAAATCAATTTAGATAAAATATGGTTTGTAGAACTAGGTGATAAAATGGTTCTACAACATTAGCTTGAAATTATTTATAAAGGATCATATCATAGCATCATCACTAATCTATAGTCACATACCCATATAGTCACAAATAGCTTAGCCTAACATAGTAATCAAAGTAACAATTGGAAAAGAGTAAGAGAACATCATACTTGGATTGGATTGAATAAACGAGTACACAAGTGTCACGGTTGTATCGTTCCTCCAAGAATCAAAGAGTGGAATACTCTCGTTATAAGTATCTCCCAAAAGTGGATAATACTGAAAATTTACTAAGAAAGCTAAAATACTCGAGCTATGGAGTATTGAGAGAGAGAGGTGTGAGTAAAATGAGTGTAAATAGCCTCTATTTATAGTGTTGTCTGGGGTCAAATGTGCGCCGCACTTTGGAGACGTGAATGTGCGCCGCAATTCTGGGCGATCCAGAATCTTCTTTCAACAAATTTAGCTTATTTGCATATTGAGGCCCCTTCTTTGTATATCTTCACTTTGCTTCTTCAAAATTTATATCTGCATATAAAACACAACATATTAAGTATCGAAAGCTCTTATTTATACTACAAAGTGGCATTATAATGATAGATTGAATATGTATAATCAGGTCGTTATCAATGATAGGTTGAATATGCAGCGGCGCCAAAAACTTGATGTTCGTTTGCAAGTCTTAAATTTATATTATAGGGTTTAGACAAAACAAGGGACTAGAAGACAAACACGGGCAAGTATACCCTTTTGTTCGTAATATAGCTTTGTAGTGGTAAGCCAGGATCGTTCACTGAGACTTAGTTTCGTTTTGGTAATCAAGATAATAACTGAAGAAAGAAATAGTTGAAATAATATCAATAGTAACAAGTATGACTAATATGGGATAGCTCGTATAAGTTCGTGATGATGATAAGAATGATCGAGATATGTTTATGTAGGTAAAGAGTGATAATCCTTTTTCGTCAAAACGTCGTTTATACAATTTACTTGGGTTGATTAAAGACTTATGTTTATTTAAGCGACTAAGCTCAAAACAAGTTGCCAACGAGTTCAATATTTTATCGAGTTTCTAAGCGGATCTCTCCAACCAAAGATTCATGACCATAGACAAGTTTTTGAAAACTTATTATAACAATTTGCGTTTCTTAACGCCAAACTATCGTAACAAATCAGTTTAGATAAAATATGGTTTGTAGAACTAGGTGGTAAAATAGTTCTACAACATTAGCTTGAAATCATTTATAAAGGATCATATCATAGCATCATCACTAATTTATAGTCACATTCCCATATAGTCACAAATAGCTTAGCCTAACATAGTAATCAAAGTAACAATTGGAAAAGAGTAAGAGAACATCATACTTAGATTGGATTGAATAAACGAGTACACAAGTATCACAATTGTCTCGTTCCTCCAAGAATCAAAGAGTGGAATACTCTCGTTACAAGTATCTCCCAAAATTGGATAATACTGAAAATTTACTAAGAAAGCTAAAATACTCGAGCTATGGAGTATTGAGAGAGAGAGAGAGAGGTGTGTATAAAATGAGTGGAAATGGCCTCTATTTATAGTGCTGTCTGGGGTCAAATGTGCGCCGCACTTATCCGAAAGTGAGCCGCACTTTGGAGACGTGAATGTGCGCCGCACTTCTGAGTTTGTGCGCCGCACTTCTAGGCGATCCAGAATCTTCTTTCAACAACTTTGGCTAATTTGCATATTCAGGCCCCTTCTTTGTATATCTTCACTTTGCTTCTTCAAACTTTATATCTGCATATAAAACACAACATATTAAGTATTGGAAGCTCTTATTTATACTACAAAGTGGCATTATAATGATAGACTGAATATGTATAATTAGGTCGTTATCACCATCGAAAACGTTCTAGCTGTCACCTATAATATATACGCTTGGGTAGATGGATTCATTGGCGACTACAAAAACGTTACCACAATCACAACCACACCAGGTTCGATTTTTGGAACTTCATGTAGACTATATAGTATGTAGTAGTAGTAGTATATGCAAATTGGTTTGCGACTTAAATCCGGTTTCTTGTTTTGTTCTACTTAATACTAACATTCTCGATAATTATTTGAGTATTCAGATTGCTTCAGCAAATATATAACTTGTGCACGTCAAGTTATGCTCACATAAGTTGGTCAATATATTTGATCTACACTAAGCATCTAAAGTTTCTTAACATATTGGTTGATTTTTGCACAGGTTGCCACATCGAAGTTGGCGATCTTGTTTTTGAGCCTCCAAGAGATGGTCCGACATTCTGGGAGATTGGCGTTCCAGATTGCTCAGCGGCAGAGTTTTACATTCCTAATCCAGACCCTGTGTTTATGCATCTTCTCTGGGCTGCATAGCTTCTCGATTAACTTGACATCATCTTACTCTTTTATGGCTTACAGAACTGCCTTCGGTAATGAACCTAGTAAGCCTGACTACAACAATATACCTTGTGCTGTTTTTTGGTAAGATAACTTCTTCCTTACCTTCTTTGTTGTTTTGCGAGTGAAACCGGTGTTTATCCATTTTCTTCCGTTCTGCATTTTGTCAATTGATATGTATTTGACACATCCTCATCCGCCCATAATTTCTCATCACATATTCATTTATGTCATATTTAAACATATAGAGGAAGAAATTGCAATAAAAAATGGTGAAGCTTTTGTTGGAGCCTTGAGGGCGAGCTCAGTGCTACTGCATTTGTTTCTAGCTTAAGTATTACAGCAGGCTGAACAAGTTTTAGAGTCATATTTAGAGATTTGATATATTGTAGTTGTAGTTGGTTATATTGACATGTATAAGACTTTTTTACTTAAGTTAAGTTGTATATTCAAGCATTATATTGTTTTTTATATATTTTTTGCAAAAGTAAAAATTATTTTTCTAATAGAAAAATTATCCACAAGACTGGTTCTTATATAATAACAGGTCTTTTTACTCTATAATAGAGACTTGTAGACATCTTTTTAGACACCGGTTTTTACTAGCAAACCGGTTATGGTGCTCATAATAAACACCGGTTGTGAAACCAGTTTCTATATGTTTTGGTATAGAAATACCCCCCCCCCCCCCCCCCCCCCCCCGCCTAGATTGGTTCATAAACCACTTTGTATGAGCCGTTTTAACCAGTCTTCATGAGATTTTTTGTAGTAGTGGGACATCCTCTATGTCACTTTCTAGTAAATCAAAATCAAGAACCACTAAGTTATATTCATTCACAGTAACATTAGGTGCCATAGGATCATTGCCATTTTTTCAATACTTGAATCACCTACTTCAAAATGTAACTCATTCATGTTAACTTTTATGTCCTCAACTACATGTTCATCATCTACAAAGTCATTTTTAGGCTCATTTTCCATTCATAACCACTCTCACTTTCATCTTCATTCTCAACTAATTCAACATACACATACATAACCTTGTGCATATCAACGTAACTTAAAAGTTTTGGTAATCACTTTCACTAACCAAAGGTTTTACACCAACTTTTAAAGTCTCAAGTGGTATCTTATAGTAGTAAAGCAGTTGCTGGTCCATCTCATAACCTAAGCTCTTCATAACGGTATTCAATATAGCATCAGAAAAATCATCATTATTCACCATATCAACAAAGCAAATCTCACCTTCAATGTACTTCGTTTTTAGACCATCACTAAACCATCCATAGTAGTGACATTTAATGCTAAAAAGCTGTTCATAGACATTTGTTTATATAGAAAATAACGATTATGAATATTTGATAAACCATAAATAGGTCGAAATAAACAATGAGGCTAATAATCAACAAATTAAAGAATTAATTAAACAACTTACCATAAAGTGTAATATCAAAATCGTCACCTTCGGGTGTGATGAAAAAGTCTGAAACAGGATCATCCATTATTAAGAAACTTAGGGGAGGCAAATGAGAGAAGAGGAAGAATATGAAACGGTTAGGTGTAAGTTTGGGTATAAAAACAAACAGGGATTAGTATTGTTCGGGTTATAACAAAGTGAACCGGGTTATACCGTGGATTCAAGTTTGGTTTATTATATTTAATACGTGAACTAACAAATGTACCCCTACAGAAATATTGCCATTTAACGGAGGTAATGACCAGAGAGGTTGGTTACTACTTACCTTCGTCGTCCGGGAGACCGTCTGTATTTTCTCGAAGTTGGGGAGTTAATCTGCAAATTTGGGATACCCCATGAAGCATTTATGCATTTTACTCTATGTTTTTTAATAATAAATATTAAATAATTAAAAATTCTACACCTGCGTGACACTTTAGTTTTTATGTGTAAAAGTCGATGGGTTGTAGGTTTGAAGTGAAAAAGTATAATCAAGATTTGTCGCTCTATTACACTAAAAAATACTAGTAGTTGCCAAAGCCCTAAAATACCTTATATAAATTTGATTGTATAAATCGTTAAGTATCAATTTCCAATAATATTATCACATGCTACGATCGAACCAAAATTATATAAGTTGTTACCATCAAATTCGGGCGTATGATGAAAATGCTAGTAGTTGTTATCAATGTTTTGAAACTCGGGTAAACCGGTTGACTCGGTTTCGGTCGAAAAAACGGATCATATTGACCCGGGTTTCATATTTTCGAAACCCGCCTCGACTCGCCGGGTTTGGGGTGACCCGGGTCAACTTGGTTCTCGAGACCCGGCCGGGTTTCGATTTTTTCAGTTTTTTTTAAATATATAAATTTTACGTATTTGCGACGGAATTTAATTTTTACATATTATATTGGTTGGTAAACAATTTATATTTTTAATATACGGGAATTTTTTTAATTTTTTATATATAATTTTTGTTAATAATTAAAAATATTAGAAAAAACATTTTTTAGAAAGTCGGGTTGACCCGGACCCGGTGACTCGACCGGGTCGATTTGAGACCCGGGTTTCAAAACATTAGTTGTTATACACAATAATTATTTTAGAGTTAAAATTTATGTAGACCCTTAAACTAGAATAAACTTATTCAACTAATCATCCATTTTTCAAAAAACACACTTCACACCACCTTTTTAAAAATTAAATATGTCACAAACCGTAAATCGTCAAACGGAGAAAAAATAAACCATTGCAACGAGAATTAAATCATCTTTCTATCGAGGGGCACATGTATATACTTTCGACGAACTTTTTTTCGACTTTTTTTCTTATGTCACGTATGAGATAATCATATATGATACGTCACGAATCTATATGATTTTCAGAAAATCATATATGATTCGTGATATGAATCATATATGATTTTCTGAAAATCATGTATGTTTCGTGACGAATCATATATAATTCTCTCAGACGTGAATTAAGAAAAAAAGTCAAAAAAAAGTTCGTCGAAAGTATATACATGTGCCCCTCGATAGATAAATGATTTAATTCTCGTCGCGGTGATATGTTTTGTTTTACGTAACGATGAACGGTTTGTGAGATATCTAATTTTAAAAAAAATGAGTTTGTTAGATGATAAAAATGAGTGGTTGTGATTGGTTGATTGAGTTTATGTTAAACTAAGGGTTTATGTTGAACTTTTTCTAATATTTCTATATGCACGAGAAATTATTTCTTCCGTCTTATAATTATTGTTTATGGACAAAAGTTACGTAGTTTAATAAAAACATAAACTTTTCAGTTTTGTCTCTGTTCTTTTTTAAATAATAATAATTTTATTTTTAACCAATTAACTTAGAACTTTTTTATTGTTTGTAATAATACTTTAAAGTAAATGTGATATGATAAACTTATTATTTATATATTATAAATATATTACAATTATCATTGTGGTTGTTACACACAGTTTGAACAATAACTGTATTTTAATATGTTTAATTCTTTATGAACGGTGTTTTTAGTATTAAACAAATATAAATTTTCAGATATTAATGGATAACAAAACACGTAGCAATGCCAATAGTGACTCATCATCTTGTCTCCAACCTTCATCATCTCGCAAGCCCAATTTTTTTCACAGTGACTTCTCACCAAACAAAATAACACAAAATGGCGCCCCTTCAACTAAAGATTCTGATTAGATTTGTGCTTTTACGATTTTCACAAAATAATGAGTACAGGTTGTGTGACGAGATGTGGATGGACAAGGAGAATCAGAATTTGACCTTGGCAGGTAATGTGTTGCTGAATATGTGTGGGGAACTATGTCCAAATAGGGTACCCTGTTATTGTTTCTTAATTAGTACATTGTTTGAAATTTAGGCCAGGTCGAGCTTTTTGTATATAACTAATATTGTGTTGCTGAATATGTTTGGGTTATGTTGTTGAATATGTTTTCCCGAGTTCTTGGTTCAAATCCTTATGTAGTTCTTTACTAGATTTATCATTTTTCATCGAACGTCGATGATACTTCTTTCCGTGTACCATCTTCTAGGAGTAAACAATTGCCTTCCACTATCACCCCTTCGTGCCCACATACAGAATAGTGACATATGCCCATTTTGACTATGCTTAAGGAAATGTGAATACACGTTGCTAACTATCATAAATTTCACGTTTGGTATTTTCATATCAAGCTTCTAGAAGTTGTACAAACAAAACAGGTGACAAAAACTTAGGATCTCAGATCAACTGTATGCCATTTACATCAGCAGTATGACTGTATGAGTATCCATAAAAATTAATGACGGATGTTATATGGTATATATTAGCAAAATTTAGAAATTGTAGGCAAGCATGTATTGAGTTTCGTAAACCAAATTGTCTATGTATATACTCTTTATATATTGATTTTTATATCTGTTACTATATGACATTGCAAGGATATATGGACTCAAAATGTGTTCATCTAGATTGCAGTTATGGGTAAAGTTGAAGGGCAAGTGAGTCATGGCATGGTCATGCAACAACTATTACAATAACTACCGATTTTCGCAGGCAACATCTACCAAACAAATTGATAAACCTTCTTGAAGACATTTCTACTTCCTATTTTTCATGAAGAGTGTCAGCCTTTTTATTGAAGGATCAGATAAGACCTGGGTTGATATTTATATAGTACGTCGTATATGTGCATCTTAAGCTCATTTGATTGGTCCATTGGAACTTAAATTTGTGTTTCGCCATCGATATTATCAACTTATCAATCGCATGTTCAACAAAACACTTACGGGAAAGTCGGTATGTATACCCCGCGGCTACGCGCGGGTATCAAAACCTTGTTATTAGACGTTTATTAATTTAGAACTTTAAAAAATAATATACTTATTATGAGACGCATGAAGTAGTAGTTATATGTCGACGTTTAATAGAGAGTAAGGTTCGTCTTGGCACAAACAATGGTCCCAGCACCATGAGAGTCTGTTTGATAAGGCAAAGAAGATTATGGTTCAACATGAAATGCCATATTAACATTAATATTATCTTTCAAGCTAGGGTGTGGTTTCTATTTTAATCTTAAGAACATATTTCGTTGTCTCATTTTCGAACCTTTGAAATAAATGCCGAATAAAAATAGAAGTTCAATTGCACTAAAAAGGGGGTCTGAAATACCCGCATCTTCATGTGATCATAACATGGTAGTCCCTAATTTCATAAACTCCCTTTCCGTGTCCAAATTATTTAATTTGTTTATTCATTTTATGTAAATACAATATTACAAACTACCGTATTTACGAGTGTGTTAAATTTTTGTTTTGTTGATATGTTAAGTCCCAAACACGAAAGGTGAAAAACATATATATATATATATATATATATATATATATATATATATATATATATATATATATATATATATATATATATATATATATATATATATATATATATATATATATATATATATATATATATGTTAGGATATGCGATCGTTTAGTCATTAGAAATGTATGATCTTATTGGGGACACACACTCAATACGAAGAATACACTTGTATTATACATTTATTATTTATGTCAAACTTTTAATAAAACTTCACTTTATTATTTAATTAACTGTATTTAAATTGGTTACGCGTTTAATTAATTTAAGATATGCGTTTAATTAATTGAGGGACTAAAAATCGATTCTATGAAACCCCTAGAGCCCTAGTCGGCCAAATTCCCTTAAGCGGGTTCTAGAAAGATTTTTGTTTAACAATTAAGCTAAATATTTATCTTAATTAAGTTTTTTTAGAGTTGGGACCAAGTTTTCTAAAGAGGGGGGTTATAAATTGTTGGGATGTGCATAAGTCATAGTTAGTATTTGATACCGTCGGGAGTACGTGGGCGTAAGAGGTCACACACTTAAAAATCGAGATCATCTTTTATTAAATTATACAATACAATACGGCTATAGTTATTGTGTACATTTAATTTGATAAAAGTCGATTAATATTTAATAGTAATTAATTAATAAGTTAAAAGGTTTAATAAAAATTGATTAATAAGACTTAATACTTTAAGGTAATTATTGTAATTACATAATTAATTATATAAAAAGTCAAAAAGTCAAACCAAATACACCATAGGGGTGTGTTCGGCCGACCAAGCCAAAAGAAAGGAAGGAAAAGTGTTTTTAGTTCCAGAAGGTTTATTACTTAGAGGTTAAGTTGTAATCTTTACTATAGTTAAACTAAGAACTCAACTATACTAGCATCATAGTGATTGTTTATTTAACGTGTCATGTGAGCAAACGATAGAGACAGTTATTTAACCGTTAAGTTCAAGATCAAGATCAAGACTCATTAATTGATTTATTCAATTAATTCTATGTTGATTTCAAATTGTTTTTATTATGTGATTAATATGTTTGTCATATGATGAGGCTGCATTTATACATAATCTCATCGTCCAAATCGGGCTTAAAACGCTTAAAAATCATAAAATGCCATAAAATATGTTTGTGTTTGTTCATTGTGTATTTTAGGTACGGATATCGTGAAATTAATAAAAGAGAGCAAGATTCAAGCAAAAACGAACACTAGAAACGAAGCCGCACAAAGAACCGGACCCGAATCATGAATTTCCAAAGAAGTCCTTGAAGTCTGAATAAATACAAGTTTAGTCCCTCAACTTTGAAGATTTGGCACATTATACCCTTGTAAATCTCGTAATTACAAGTTTGCTTCCTAGAGTATAAAGATTATTCATGTTTGGACCTTGAAGATTGCTAAAAGTTCATATATGGTCCTTGTTATAAGTTTGTGCCAATTAGCTATTCAAAGATGTTATAAAGAGAAATGAAAAATTAAGCTAGAAAACCTTGTTTGAATATATATTGCAAGTCAGGGGGTCATTTGTGTTATTTCCAATACCCATTACCCGGATTAAACCCATAAACAGCCCACTTATACCAACTTAGCCCAACAACACCACTATACCCAAGCCCAAACCCATAAGCAACCCGATCCATTCCCCATAGCTAAGTCACACCCCACCCAGCTTCTATATTAATAAACATTTGAAAAATGTTTATTCAATATTAGCGCGCTTGACAAACCAAAAACCCCCTAATCTAGATCAAAACCATCCACTATTCATGTTCATCCACCCAAATCCCTAATTTTCGGTACACTTAATTTAACACCCCCAAATTACATTGCGCAGCGGAAATACACAATTGGGTGTTAAATACAAACATTATTACACCAGACATTTTGAACAAACTCAAAAAAGATAAATTTGAAATATAAAAGAATATAATTTAATCACTGTCTAAAACTTTCAATCCCAAGTTAAAACAATTTTAGAAATATCAGAGTAATATTTAAGTCCCCCCAAGACTTTATCAAATTCACAAACACTTTACCAAAGTACTCGACCATACAGTATTATTTTTTATGACAAAAGGGAAAGAAATCCGATTTAGACGAATCACCACAAAAGCAATCTCGCAATCCTTCTCCAGCAAGCTCCGCAATTCATCATCTTCGATACCTGAAATACAAGCTTAAAATCATCAACACAACAGTTGAGCGAGTCTATAGGTTTTACAAATCAACATTGAACACAAGAGAAAAATCAATCAAGATCATTTAATAGAATTGCTGATCAATACAATCTATTAGTCAGGCATTCTGGTATATAGCAATAGCTACTGAATTGTATTAAGCTCATGACACCGACCGCTTAACTTAGTCACCCACGCTTAAAGCCGGCATGACTAGATGAAATTCTAGTGCCCCTACTAGGGTATCATTTGTAAAAATACAAACTCTAATTCTCGTAAAATTATCCTTCCCAGCGGGTTACTCAGCGTAAAGCCCTGGTCTCAGATAGGGTCGTCAGCCCAATAGTAAAATTATTAGAATAAGCGGCTATTCCTAACTCACAACATCAAGTCAGAAGATAGTTAACGGCTCATGAATTTAGGGTCTTTTGCAAATTAGGTACTTATACAATTCAAATCAACAAAAGCAACAAAGGAAACATTCGGGTCCAAACAATCAATCATGACTTGTGTTCATTTTACTTTCAAATAGCATGTATCCCCCTCGCGGGTTTTAAAATCATTCAAACAATTACAAAAGCGAGGCTATAGACTCACCTGGAGCAATAGCAGTAGTAAGACGATCTTCGACGATAGTTGATGCCCGATAAACACAAAAACCGCAACCTATCAAATAAGGCGTGTTCATTAATAATAAACCTGAATAAAATCTATACATAACAACATCAAACTCAAACTCATAAAGTCACGATAAAATCGAGAGAAAACGATATAAATAACTTCATTATAGTTTACTACACATTTACTTAACCATTTTACACTTTTTACAAAGTCCGCCGGTGCATACGACATGTACTAGCTTATTTACCCCTTTTAAACTTGTCAACCGTTTATGAAACGACTCGATAAACTAACTTACTATATATATAAAGTCCTCTTACAAGTTTATCAAATGAAATTACTTTTAAAGTACTTTACCCAACTCATATTCAAACTATAAAATCCGGACAGATTTACGTTAATTTTTCATACAACCGTTTTAACTTATTTAAACGACTCCGTTTACAAAACCGACACTCGGGTTTTAAAGTAAACTCAACCTATAAAATAAACACCTCATTATCAGTAGGTTACATTTTTCAAAACATCCATTTAGAGTCCCCGAGATTCGATCCAAATATCGACAACAACTACTTGTAGTGTCGATACTCGTCTCCCGGTACACGATCATTCAAAACATCATAACTTTGCGCTCGTTTGGAGCTAGAAGCTCTACCTTATATCAAATCGAAGCTAAGAAAATTATCTACAACCCTAGGCTATAAGTTAAGCCATTTTCAAAACATAAAAATTCGGATTTTACACTTTACTTACTGTTATAAAATGACTATAAAAATCTTATACAAAATCAACTTTTTGATTAAAACCAACCATAGAAATGGTCATTTCTATACCCTAATATCATCTTACATAAACCATAACATCAAAATCATAACCAAAATAAAAATCTTAAGATCAAAATGAAGTTTTAACAAGATCTTTAGCAAGAATCACCATGGATCATCATGAAAATGCCATTGATCATAGCTCCTACCTACCAACATCAAGAAAACAAATGTGCTTGCATGTAAGGAATTCTTACACCAAAATGATCCTTGATCAAATATAAGATTGGGTCTATGCTTGGTTTTGTTAGATTCAACCTCAAACTTGAGTTAAAATTGATTGAAGGTGGATTTTGGGGTGTGTTGTGGGTTTCGGCAAAACTAGAGAGCAAGAGAGAGAAGTGGAAGATTTTTGTGAGTGGAAAATGATGTGTGTGTATTTGTTTTTGGTTTATATATAGTGGGGTAGGGACCAAAGTTGCAATTTAGCAATAGTTGTGGCTAAAAATGTAAATAGTTAGCTAAAAAGCGGAAAATAACTATTTGTCAATTTTCAAAATATTTACGAAGCTCGGGTTTCATAGGGATACTTTTAAAATTTTAAAACGTACCTTAAAAATAATAATATCGACTCTAGACTCAACTTAGTACGAACTTAAAATAAAAACGACAAAAATATAAACATCGAGACAACAATTGATAAAACATAAAATCTCGGGCATCCGTCGATATTGTGGTCACTAATAATCCTCGCTATTAGTAAAAAGAAAAAAATAAGTCCTCAAACGTCGGTTTTAAATAAAACCATCAATCGTCATTTCATTCAACTCATCAAAAATTTTAAAATTATTCGTAAAAATAATATTATATAATATTAAATAAATGACCTCGGGTTTGGGTTGTCACATCCTACCCTCCTAAAAGAGAGCGGCGTCCCGGCGCTCTGCCCCTCTTATACTCACATCCCATACCTCCAGAACAAACGAGAACTCTTTTCCTTAAAGAAATCCTCATGCTTCTTTCACAATTTCAAATTCCACGTCTGGAATACTTGCATCTTCACAATATAATCCTTACCATGTTTCGACCTCATAAGAACTCTTCAAAGTTCTTTCTATGAAAAGCAACTTATCTTCAAGTTGAATTCTTTCCTTGTTGTTTTCAGAACAAATTTCACTCTTCATAACGACACCTTATGCATAACCACGTTTCCCAATTTCGAACTCCATAGACTTCTTTCGATTGTCAACATAACTCTTCTGACAACTCCTTGTTACTTATAAACGGTCCTTAACCCCTACAATCTTATCAATATTTCCAATATCACTTCTAGTTCAGTCATTTAATTCCACCTACATTTCTGCAATACACCGAAAAACTAATCTTATGTCCTAACTCACTATCTTTAACCTTCACAAACTGAAGTTCTTTATGTACCATTAATAGTACAGTCTCATTACTAGCATGACAATCGTCATCATATAAAAAAATTCCAACAATTTCTAAGTCAATCACACACGCACAAGTATACCGTTCAATGTTCGAATCGTCCTTTACCTCTATCCATCAGTCTCTGTATAACACACAGTACTCAACTCAACTTTCATCTTTACCCAAACCAAATCATATCGATTACTTGACTTGTGAGATTCCTTCATCACTAAGTCTCACTCTCTCAACTTAGATATATTAGGAGTGCTCAATATATCATGCCTAACTTGACCTTACAATGAAATCCTTTCCATAAGTTTGACAAAATGTTGAAACCAATTATCTTGACCTCCTTCTCAATTCAGACCACTAACTAAAAATTCCATATCCTTGCTATCAAGCCCACACTTCTTGTCGTTACCAAAACTCAAATCTTAAAAGATTTTCCCCTTTTTCTTCCTGATAAGTACATCAGCTACCACATTCGCCTTTCCCGGATGGTAGCGAATCTCGTAGTCATAATCACTCACAGTCGTAATCATCAACATACTCAAATACTCGAAATATATAACTGATAATCCTCTACTCTTTTCTTTTATCATCCCAAGAAATTAACTATGGATCAACTTCTACGATCCTTTATCACTACATACTTGATTCCATACAAGTAATATTTCTACCATCACAAAACAAACACCACAACTACATAACCCTTATGAGACACATCACAACAAACTACAAACTATAAATACTTAAGATCCTTCCAAAAATGACAACATCAGTGCAGAACACAACTTACCCTTCAGTGTTCAAAATACAGCTTCCCCATCTGATAAAGATCAGATCTCGAAACTTACAATATAGATGTATAAGTGGGACTCACACATCCAATTCTTCTTAGTCAGCTTAATCAATGGTTTAACAATTAGTGAAAACCTTTCGATAAACCTCCGATTATTCCCAGCTTAAACCAAGGAATTAACAGATTTTCGTCAGTGTCGTTGGTACCGACCAATCATTGATCGTTTCAATCTTGGCAAGATCTTCACGAATACCTTTGTTGTCAATCAACTGTCTTAAAACACAATTATTTCAACCAACATTCACACATAGGAAACTTTACATACAGTTTCTCTTTTTCCAACCATATATGTTACTTATGTTCCTTCTTTCCCCTTGGAATAAAATAAAAAATCTTCAATAGATATAATGACTAACTCATCCTAATACAACTCACACATGATTCACCTAGTCTATTAATACGGCAGACACGTTCGTCCATTCCAAAAACATCACTTGCTACTTAAAGTACCTATATCAAGTACGAAGAACAACTATAGGAATATATTCCTTCCTAATCTCTCAGTTAATGATAACCAAGACTCAAAGAAATCCTTGAGTACACACTGGATCCAGACAAGTTGCATGGATCAAACGAATCATCAATCCTCGGTAATGGATACCGATTCTTGGCTGTCAATTTGTAAGCTCTCGATAATCAATACACATCCGAAACAATTCATCCTTCTTGACAAACAACACAGACGATCATCATTGTAACGAAACTTAATCTAATACATCCTTTATCCATCACTTCTCGCAGTTGATCAGATAACTCATTCCACTCTGACGGTGCCAAATGATAAGGCCTACAAATACTACTCAACAGAACGCAGAAGCACTACACAACGAAACGCAGAAGCACTACACCTATCGCTCACAATACTCAATCGACACGAACTCCATTTCACAAGGCGGCAGCGACACTGCAAAACTTCAGGAAAACTTCATAATACTCTCGAATCATTAATAGATCTCTCAACTTCTCCTCAACCACTCTATCACTAATTACCTGAGCTAGGAATACATCACATTCCTCTTCCACATACTTCCTTGTTTCCAGACAAGATACTTTTCAAACGGAAAATTCACTCATCACCTCTCATAGTCAACACTCAGCTTCGCAGCAAAATCTAAGCCAGCAGCTATCAATTTATAGTGAAGATTAGTCCAATCTCAAGCATCAGCACTTCGCACCACTAACCAATTCATACCAATAATCCACATCCAAAGATTCCAACTCTTTGAGCATCAAGTCGATACTAAACACCCACTTTCCTAAATTCAAGGAACACACTCTCAGTGTAAAACTAACACTAGCAATCTTTCCATCGGTTATCTCTACGTCATAGTTAATTGTCAATCTTATTGACTCTCCGTTGATAAAACAACTGAATCTTTACAGTTATACAGTTTCTACCCGATCTGAAACCAAACAACATACTGACATAAAGAATCTCAAGTAAGAATATACCATTTACAACATCCAGACCTTAAGGTTTGTCAGCATCACTCAAATGTCAACCGGAGCGGCAGCATTCCTATCTTGTCAATTTCATTTCCTTGGACAATTCCTTTGTTTGTATTCTTTCTCACCACGGCTAGAACATATCACTACTCCAGGGGTACTAATTACAATGACTAATCCTCTTGTTCTGCACTTAGAATCTTTATGACCAGGTTGTCCCAACTCTAGTCGCAATTGTGTAAAATTACCTACATGGTATTGAGTACAGCAAACACACTCGAGATTTATCTTGTCACTTCTAGACACAGTGGCAGCACGAATCCCATCATTCCTTCCATGGTTTAAATACTGATTTCGGTTCTGTCTTTGGTTATTATTATTACTATAATCCTTACAATTCTGACCTGGATTCGGGTTAGACTGAGCAGATTCCCACTATCTCTTATTATTTCAACAATGCTATATTTCCTAACTTGCACTTTCACGTCCATTAAATCAAACGTCCTCTGAACAGCTTCATCTAAAGATTCAGGTTAAGAAGAAATAATCTCACTCTTGGTATCACTAGACAATCCCCTAATGTACTGCTTCGTTATTTTACGGTCATTCACAAAACTATCAAGACATAGCAAATATAACTCAGAAAATTTCCCAGTAAGCAGTAATATCATCGTCCCTTAGCACTAATTATCTAAATTCGGGTTCCAACTGTCCTTGTTCCTTCTCGGGACAAATCCTAGCAGTCAATAGTCCTTTCATCACGGTCCATGCCTTACTATTAGTCACAACCAATCCTAAAGTAGTCACTTGGTATTCCACCATCTTAGTGTACCATCCTGAAATATAGCAGCAGCATATTTCACCTTATTAGTTTCTGAACATCCAATAATCTCAAAGTACTCTCTATCTTATCAATCCAACTATGCAATTCTAATGCACCACTAATACCACAAAACTGCGCAGAACCACACTTTTGAAAACTAACATAAGTACATTCTCTTGAACTTGCAGAATAGCAGCAATACTATCATCTGGATCAGCAGCATCCTCATTATTGTTAGCAGCATCGCCATTATTTTCAGCAGCATCATAATTATTCTCAGCAGCATCATCATTAACTCCAGCGGCATCATCATTATTCTCCAACACACTTATCCCCAGCATCTTTTAATTCCTGGCAGCACGATCAGCTCCAAATGCTCTAGGAATAACTTGTTCGTTCAAAGTGTTCACAGTAGCAGTCGTTAGTTTTGGCAACATATTTCAAGAAACTTAGTCACGTAGCGATCTACTAATGACAGAAATATGATTCCCCTACTCCTTCTTCCATTATCACGAAGGAAAGAAACATGTTAAGTATACATATCAAGATAAAAGAAGGAATTATTTATCAGGACATCTCATGGATTCTACATGCACGAACAACATAAACTACAATGGTTCATGAACCAAAACTCAAAAGAGTTAACAAAGGCACATCATAGATCATGATGGTAATTCAGATTAGTGGCACTGTCTGTCACTACAATCATCTACCGAACAAACTTAAAGGATAATAAGTTCCATCATAATGCTACGACATAAGGTTTAAATAAGTCCAATCATAAAAGAAAATAAGATACAAAGAAATCCATGACGCGATTAGTTCCTTAGACAGCAGCTCCTTATCCTCCTTAACATTGTTGTCAGCTTCTTCACACTTGTCTATTTCCCTTTCCACACCTCAAGGTCAAATCAATAACCTGATGGCAGCTCATTCTCAAAATCCAAATACTCACTCATACACAGCAGATCAATCACCAGGAAAATCTCAATACGACTTTCAACATTCCTAAGCTTCCAAGCTCTACTTAGAATCAATCTCACCTGAGGCTCCACTCACTCATCCTTTCAAAACATACCTACTTCTCTTTAAACCATTCAATTCAAACACACAGATTCATCACAATCGACCCTAGACTAGCAATCTCATCCATCTTCCAAGTCCTAACAAACTCAAATCTCCACATACCAAATACAACCTTTAAAACCACCTTTCTTTCATATCGACCCTCTAATCACACCAATTTCAACCACATATCTATCATACACCAACTAATCAAACTGCCTCATACCCGATATAAGTCGCAAGAAATCAGTTGTAAAATCGTTCAACATCTGGTCTGCTGTGCTAGACCCTCGGTAGTATATAAGGTCATTATTTAAAATTATATACATATTCATTACATAAATAAAATTATGATAACAAGTACTCAACGTACTTTCAACAACATCAATATATCATTAATACATCAGCAAATATCATCATAGTATTTACTTAATAAATACTCTAAAATCAATTCAATTTTAAGGGATACATCAATTATAAAACAATACAAAACAATAATCTTACCAGAGCCTTGCGGAGAAGTTGCGTGCTTTTGTAAAATACTTTCGACACCAAGGTTATAGTTTAGGACATTTCTCAAAAATCGACCTAATTCGCTATAACTAAAAAGCTCTGATTACCAATCCTTAACACCCCCAAATTACATTGCGCAGCAGAAATACACAATTGGGTGTTAAATATAAACATTATTACACCAGACATTTTGAACAAACTCAAAATGATAAATTTGAAATATAAAAGAATATAATTTAATCACTGTCTAAAACTTTCAATCCCAAGTTAAAACAGTTTTAGAAATATCAGAGTAATATTTAGGTCCCCCAAAGACTTTATCAAATTCACAAACACTTTACCAAAGTACTCGACCATACAGTATTATTTTTTATGACAAAAGGGAAAGAAATCCGTTTTAGACCAATCACCACAAAAGCAAACCCGCAATCCTTCTCCAGCAAGCTCCGCAATTCATCATCTTCGATACCTGAAATACATGCTTAAAATCATCAACACAACGGTTGAGCGAGTCTATAGGTTTTACAAATCAACATTGAACACAAGAGAAAAATCAATCAAGATCATTTAATAGAATTGATGATCATTACAATCTATTAGTCAGGCATTCTGGTATATAGCAATAGCTACTGAATTGTATTAAGCTCATGACACCGACCCCTTAACTTAGTCACCCATGCCTAAAGCCGGCATGACTATATGAAATTCTAGTGCCCCTACTAGGGTATCATTTGCAAAAATACCAACTCTCATTCTCGTAAAATTATCCTTCCCAACGGGTTACTCAGCGTAAAGCCCTGGTCTCAGATAGGGTCGTCAGCCCAATAGTACTATTATTAGAATAAGCGGCTATTCCTAACTCACAACATCAAGTCAGAAGATAGTTAACGGCTCATGAATTTAGGGTCTTTTGCAAATTAGGTACTTATACAATTCAAATCAACAAAGGCAACAAAGGAAACATTCGGGTCCAAACAATCAATCATGACTTGTGTTCATTTTACTTTCAAATAGCATGTATCCCCCTCGCGGGTTTTAAAATCATTCAAACAATTACAAAATCGAGGCTATAGACTCACCTGGAGCAATAGCAGTAGTAAGACGATCTTCGACGATAGTTGATGCCTGATAAACACAAAACCGCAATCTATCAAATAAGGCGCGTTCATCAATAATAAACTCGAATAAAATCTATACATAACAACATCAAACTCAAACTCATAAAGTCACGATAAACTCGAGAGAAAACGATATAAATAACTTCATTATACTTTACTGCACATTTACTTAACCATTTTACACTTTTTACAAAGTCCGCCGGTGCATACGACATGTACTAGCTTATTTACCCCTTTTAAACTTGTCAACCGTTTATGAAACGACTCGATAAACTAACTTACTATATATAGAAAGTCCTCCTACAAGTTTATCAAATGAAATTACTTTAAAGTACTTTACCAAACTCATTTTCAAACTATAAAATCCGGACAGATTTACGTCAATTTTTCATACAACCGTTTTAACTTATTTAAACGACTCCATTTACAAAACCGACACTCGGGTTTTAAAGTAAACTCAACCTATAAAATAAACACCTCATTATTAGTAGGTTACATTTTTCAAAACATCCATTTAGAGTCCCTGATATTCGATCCAAATATCGACAACAACTACTTGTAGTGCCGATACTCGTCTCCCGGTACACGATCATTCAAAACATCATAACTTCGCGCTCCTTTGGAGCTAGAAGCTCTACCTTATATCCAATCGAAGCTAAGAAAAATATCTACAACCCTTGGCTATAAGTTAATCCATTTTCAAAACATAAAAATTCGGATTTTACACTTTACTTACTGTTATAAAATGACTATAAAAATCTTGTACAAAATCAACTTTTTGATAAAAACCAACCATAGAAATGGTCATTTCTATACCTTAATATCATCATACATAAACCATAACATCAAAATCATAATCAAAATAAAAATCTTAAGATCAAAATGAAGTTTTAACAAGATCTTTAGCAAGAATCACCATGGATCATTGTAAAAATGCCATGCATGATCATAGCTCCTACCTACCAACATCAAGAAAAACAAATGTGCTTGCATGTAAGGAATTCTTACACTAAAATGATCCTTGATCAAATATAAGATTGGGTCTATGCTTGGTTTTGTTGGATTCAACCTCAAACTTGAGTTAAAATTGATTGAAGGTGGATTTTGGGGTATGTTGTGGGTTTCGGCAAAACTAGAGAGCAAGAGAGAGAAGTGGAAGATTTTTGTGAGTGGAAAATGATGTGTGTGTATTTGTTTTTGGTTTATATATAGTGGGGTAGGGACCAAAGTTGTAATTTAGCAACAGTTGTGGCTAAAAATGTAAATAGTTAGCTAAAAAGCGGGAAATAACTATTTGTCAATTTTCAAAATATTTACTGGGCTCGGGTTTCATAGGGATACTTTTAAAAATTTAAAACGTATCTTAAAAATAATAATATCGACTCTAGACTCGACTTAATACGAACTTAAAATAAAAACGTCAAAAATATAAACATCGAGACAACAATTGATAAAACATAAAATATCGGGCATCCGTCAATATCGTGGTCACTAATAATCCTCGCTATTAGTAAAAAGAAAAAAATAAGTCCTCAAACGTCGGTTTTAAATAAAACCATCAATCGTCATTTCATTCAACTCATCAAAATTTTCAAAATTATTCGTAAAAATAATATTATATAATATTAAATAAATGACCTCGAGTTTGGGTTGTCACACATAAAATCAAGACTCCAAACTTCCCAGAACACTAATTAATAGTGTCGACATCCCCACCCAACTTTCTTATTGGATGTCAGCTCAACCATGGGGTCCACCAGACCCTCCCATGCACCTTTTTTGGGGCGTTTATAGCAAAGAAAGCATCTACCCAACTGATTAATGGTCCAAACCTAATGACTAACTCATGCAAGTAACAAGCAACAGGTTAGATCGAATTCACTAGCTGTACATTGTTAGAGTATGCTCGTGTCATAATAAATAATTATACGGCTAGACACATGTGAGCCTATGGGGTCACACACATATACACAGAGGTACCACTTAATATATTGTGTATATTGTATTCACGGTATATATATAACTGTCGTAACTCGGAATAACTATTGGGTTGTTAATAACTAAATATGCACTTAGTAATATTAAGATGACAACTAAATCATAAAGCTCATTAAAATCCCCATGCCAAACCAATATTGATGTGGAGTGATTCACGGGATACGTTTTACTAATGTTAAATGACAATTGATTTTCTCATTGACTATTGTAATAAGATAACAAAAACAAAACATGTATGTGATTAGCTAGCCATCAAATGGGTGACGGCACATATGAAAAACAAAGTAGGTTTTGAGTTTTTCTATCTTTTAGCTTTAACTATTGTAGTTAAAGGCTATATGATTTGTTACGGGTTATATAAGACTAGCATCGATTTGGTATACGGTGACGTGTAGTGTGTTTCTACATAGAGGTGATCTATTTTGTTCACTTTCTTGCTTAGATCATGTTGTGGTGATGGTCTTTGTTTGATTCTACCAAATCACGCTACAAAGGTATACTTTTATCTCTTTTTTTATTGATTAATCATATGACTCTATGGATCCGTTAATAGGTGATCTTTTTGCTGCGTTTATTATTTGTTCATATCATGTTTATATGGATAATCACCTATTGTTAGGCTTACTTTTTGGTAAGCGGGCGCCTTTCACGTGAGTTGAACTAGATATATACCTTTTGCTATATGCAGGGACTAAAGTTGTATACGAGGAATAGTCCAGATAAGACAGGCCTATAAATACCCCCCGTGACTCTCCATGGGGGTGTGGAAGTTTAGTCATTTTTTCCTTTGTATTGTTTCACTTGGAATAATACACATACTTTCTTTCACCTCTCTCTACTTTCTCTCACTAGAACCTAAAATGTCATACATGATGACGTATAGTCCCCAGCCGGGTCATGGACCCGGCCCACGGGTACTACCCGTACCCGGCCCATCACAGATGGGTGGGAATAATGTCATTTAAGCTTATGGGCATGGATGAACAGTAACCGCACACACGTGTGCGGCCCACGGCCCGGCATGACCGGTGCAGGGTTAGACAGAATCATATTCTATCTCTGAATGTGATTTACTCCAAAGAAGGAGATATTCACTCACCATAATTAGAAGATAACAATCAATCTAATTCTGGTGCTTATCTCTTCCTTGGGGCCGAAGTATCAGTGACAGCCCATTAGGGTTTCACTGCCTATAAAAGGAACCCTCAAAGGTTCCACAAAGGTATTACGTTCTATACTCTTAACTCACATAAAACCTTAAACCGATTACTTACTCTCATGCCGGAGTCTAATCGTGGGAAACATTCCCACGGTAAGCCTAACACGTATTGTTTAGTGTGAAGGATCCCAACCAGACAGTTCACTTGGTGCAGGAGCCGGAGCCCAGCCAACCCGAATTAAGCCTAATTCGGGTCTAGCAAGGATCACCCAACTTTTGCATCAACAAGTTGGCGCCATCCGTGGGGCCCATTACACTAAGCTAGAGCAAAACCTCATATTGAATTTCCAATGACGAAAGGGCATCCGCAAGCTAATCCCAGGAACACGAATCCTGGAAATCGGAAGTCCCAAGGGGAGGGGATACTCATCCCCAATCAATCTCCTAGCCGCCTTGCGGGCGGACCTGGTAACCGTGGTGGTTTTCAGCCCTTGGGGGTAACGAGCACGATCTCTGTAACACCCCCACCTACATCAACCCTGGATAACCCTGATCCAGGGAGTGCGCCCAATCCTCCTAACAAGGAGCCGCGCAGACAATCGACCGAGGAGGAAGTTGAAGTCCAGCCACTCAGCGAGGAAGATCTCACTCGAGTTCTCAAGCAGAACTTTGATAGGATCGTCTCGGGGATTGCATCAAGGTTAAATCTAGGGAGGAGCCTCCAGTCTAGGCTCAACTTTGGCAATACTGGACCAATCACCTCTTCCTAAAATCAGAGGAAAAGGAAAACCCGACCTCAGGACCAGGGCATCTTTGAGGAAACCCCTCAACCTAGGAATGTGTTCGAGCGCATAGGAGATCGCCTCATGCAGGAACTAACGCAGTCTCGAGAAGGGGGAGATAAGTCCGACGGTTCACCCGAGCGACCAGATCGAGAGCTGACTAGAGCCACGCGCCGCACAAGTGTGTGGGATAGGGTGGACACTGGGAAAAAGACTCCAGGCTCTTCTCAAAAGAGCGGACCTCGCCCAAGGGATGGGGCACCACTCCCGTCTCTGGATCCGTCGGGAGAAGACTCGGATGACCATCCGCCCAAGCGTCGCCGACCTAGGCGCACCCCCCCCCCCCACCACCACCACCAAACAATGATGAGTATTATGGTGGCCCTTATTATCGAGATGCAGAGAAGCGGAGGATCTTTCCCGCCCGTGGTGTGAACCATGGGATGACCCTAGGCTCACCCGGCCATGGGCGGATCCCAGGGAAGACCCATTCACCCTTCGCATACGGAACTACTCCGAGGACACCAAACGTCGCATGCTGGCGTGTGTCAAGACCTATGATGGAACTGGTTATCCAGATGATCACCTCAAAATATTCGACACGCAGGCTAAAATTGAGCGGTGGCCCATGCCTATATGGTGCCAAATGTTCAATTCAACTCTAATCGACAATGCCCGCGACTGGTTCGAGGGACTCCCTCCACGAAGCATTGATAGTTTCACGGAACTTCGCACTGCGTTCAAGAATAATTATACTCAAAGGAAGAAGTATAATAGGGATCCGGTCTCATTGGCAACTGTCAAACAACGGCCGGGGGAGTCCACAGAAGCCTTCACTGAACGCTTCAATGATGAGTGCACGCGCACAAAAACAATGCCGGAACTCCTGAAAATATCTGACTACATGCACGCCATAACAGACAGGGAATTGATCAAGCATCTCAATGACAAGCGTCCAGAGAGATATAATGACCTCATGGGAAGGGTCAGAAATTTCATAGAGGGAGAAACAGCTGTTGCCACGGCTTACCCATCCAGAGGAAATGGATACCGGTCAAACGACCAGTCTCGGAGACAGTCGGGAGGTCAAGGCAATCAGAGCAATAGCAAGGGCTCAGACTATAAGAGCTAGAACAAAGGAGGGCGGCCGGACGATAAGTTTACCCCCCTAAAGATGTCCTATCGGGAGATCTTGCTGACGGAAGGGGCAAACTTTCCAAGGCCTCCTCCAATGACAACTCCACCGGACCGTCGGTAAGGAAATCGCTTCTGCGAGTTCCATAATGACAAGGGCCATGGTACGGAGGAGTGTATCCAGCTCAAGAAGCACATTGAGTCACTGATCAAATCAGGTAAACTCAAGCACTTAGTTAAGGATTGGAAGGATGGAAAAGACAACAAGAAGTATGATAAGAAGGATCCCCAAAAGGACAGACCTTCGACCATATACATGATCCAATCCAGATAACGCGGCACGAGGCAGAAAGTCGGCCAAAAATTTTCACGCGGCAGGGAAATCTCATTCCCTCCCATCACAGCAAGCGGTGTGATTGATGTGCCTCTCACTATTGAGATAAGCATTGGAACACATAATGTTCGTCGCATGTATGTGGATGGAGGGTGGTCAGCAGAGGTACTGTATGAACACTGTTTTGTGCAGTTACACCCAGAAATAAGAAGCCAATTAGTACCGGCCACGTCGCCGCTCACTGGCTTTAGTGGAGACACTATATGGCCGATAGGGCAACTGCGTCTGCTTGTAACCATTGGGAATGAGGAACACTCCACTACGGCGTGGATGAACTTCATGGTGATACGCTCACATTCTCCGTACAATGGGATCATAGGCAGACCAGGTATTCTGGCTATACGGGCGGTACCCTCCACGGCACACGGAATGATCAAGTTCCCTATTGAGGGAGGAATCGTCACCATTTACAACACAATCGTACCAGCATCCGAGTGTCATACCGTGACAACACCGGCTCCACCTGTTCCACCCAAGGATGGATCACCACCTCCCAATTGGAAGGTGGCAATTCATCCTGACTATCCGGAACAGCAGATATCCATAGGGGGGCGCTCTCGGATAACGGCAAAAGGGCCATGTGCTCTCTTTTAAGTGCAAACCAAGATATATTCGCATGGAAGCCAAAACATATGACAGGCGTGCCACGTACGATAGCAGAACATAAGCTCCAGATCTGCCAGGGGTACCAACCCATCAAGCAAAAGAAGCGCGGCCAGGTGCCTGAGTGCAGCCGAGTAATATTAGAGGAAGTACGGAAACTAGTGGATGCAGGTATCATGCGCGAGGTATACTACCACGAGTGGTTATCCAATCCGGTCATGGTCAAAAAACATGACGGAAGTTGGCGCATGTGTGGGGATTTTACGGATCTGAACAAAGCCTGTCCACAGGATTGTTACCCGTTACCGGAAATCGACTGGAAGGTGGAATCCCTATGTGGATATCCCTTTAAGTGCTTCTTAGACGCATATAAAGGATACCACCAGATCCAGATGGCGGAGGAGGATGCAGAAAAAACGGCGTTCCATACGAGCCAGGGCGTATATTGCTATACGAAAATGCCGTTTGGACTAAAGAACGCCGGTGCTACATACCAACGACTTGTGGACAAAGCTTTTGAATCACAGATAGGCCGCAACCTGGAAGTCTATGTGGATGACTTAGTGATAAAAAGTCACACGGAGGATGCACTTTTCCGGGATGTCCAAGAGACATTCGACACACTGAGGAGGATTAACATGAAGCTAAATCCAAAGAAATGCACGTTTGGGCCAACGGAGGGAATGTTCCTGGGATATATGATCGATCCAAACGGCATCAAACCTTGCCCAGAGAAAACGAACGCAGTGATACAGCTGCCATCCCCTCAGACACGGAAGGAGGTGCAATCCTTAAATGGGAAACTGGCCGGGCAAAATAGGTTCCTATCCAAATCCGCAGAGAAGTCATTACCCCTATTTAAGACACTCAAGAAGTGCATTAGGAAGGGAGACTTCCGGTGGACGAAGGAAGCCGAGGAATCTTTTGGCCAACTCAAGCAGCATCTCGCATCTCTCCCTATGCTAGTAGTTCCCCGGCCAAAGGAGGAACTCATTATGTATCTCTCAGCCACTCATGGCGCAATAAGCGCGGTACTCATGACAGATAGAGATACAGTGCAAACTCCGGTCTACTTCATAAGTAGAATATTACAAGGGCCGGAGCTGAATTACTCCTCTATGGAAAAATTGGTGTTGGCACTAGTGTTTGCTACAAAGCGGTTGCGCCGATACTTTCAGGCGCACCCAATTATGGTCATTACGGACCAACCAATTAAGCACGTCATTTCTAGACCGGATGTGGCAGGGAGGCTACAAAAATGGAGCATCTTATTGGGGGAGCACAATATATCGTATAGGCCAAGGACGGCTGTGAAAGGCTAGATCTTGGCAGATTTCCGGATTGAGAAGCCGGATGAGGAAGGGCCGATCGTTAAACAAGACGATACTCCAATAGAACCATGGGTGTTATTTACGGACGGATCTTCGTGTACGGATGGGTCCGGAGCTGGTCTCATCCTCACAAATCCAGAAGGAATGAAGTTCACGTACGCCCTCTGTTTTGAGTTCACGGCCACCAACAACGAAGCGGAATATGAAGCATTAATTGCGGGTTTAAAAATCAACGCTAGAATAGGAGTCCGCAACCTTGAGGCCTACGTGGACTCACGGCTTGTTACGAACCATATTCTAGGTGGATATGTGGCTAAGGAGGACAACATGGTCAGATACTTGGAAAAAGTCAAGTCACTAATCGCGGCTTTCAGCAAGTTTTCCATCAAGCAGGTGCCAAGAGGCGAGAACAAGAAGGCGGACGCTCTTAGCAAGATCGCATCCACAAGCTTCGCTCACTTATCCAAACAAGTCTTGGTGGAAATACTCAAGGAGAAATCTATAACAGAAGGGGAGGTCGCTACTATAGTTGAGGAGGATGGACCTACATGGATGACCCCGATCATCAACTATTTGACTAATGAGACCCTTCCGGACGAGGAAAAAGCAGCACGGCGCATCAGGAGGAAGTCACAACACTTTGAACTTCGAGAAGGCATCCTTTATAAGCGCTCTTTCTTGCAGCCATGGTTGCGGTGTGTTGGACCACGTCAGGCCGCTTACGTAATCAGTGACATACATGAAGGGCTATGCGGCATGCACGCAGGTCCACGATCCGTGGTAGCTCGAGCCTTACGAACAGGATACTATTGGCCTACCATGCACAGGGACGCGCGTGACATGATTCGCAAGTGTAGTGATTGCCAAGTGCATAGACCAGTGTCGCGGCATCCGCAGCAGGAGCTTACACCTATTACATCCCCATGGCCATTCTATAAGTGGGGAATTGACATCGCAGGACCGTTTCCTGTAGCTGCGGGGGGAGTTAAGTTCTTGATTGTCACAATGGACTACTTCACACGATGGATAGAGGCCAAGGCAGTCAAATCCATCACAGGCAAGCAAGTTAAAAAGTCTGTTTGGGAGCATATTGTGTGTCGTTTTGGCCTACCAGGAGAAATCATCTCGGACAACGGTAAACAGTTTGCGGACAATCCATTCAAGGATTGGTGTGCATCATTGAATATCAAGCGGCGTTTCGCGTCTGTTAAGCATCCGCAGACAAATGGCCTTGTGGAACGAGCGAATAGAAGCTTGGGAAACGGTATCAAGGCACGTTTGGATGAACGAAGTACCAAATAGGTGGATGAGCTACCACATGTTCTATGGGCACATAGGACTATGATCAAAACAGCCAACGGAGATACTCCATTTGCATTGGCCTACGGCACTGAAGCTGTTATACCAGCAGAAATAGGAATGCCTACCATCCGCACGGCGGAAGTTAATGTCGTCACGAACGACGAGCAGCTGCGAATCAACCTGGATCAGTTGGAAGAAAAAAGGGAGATAGCAGCCATCAATGAGGCTAAGTCCAAGGCTAAAATGAAGGCTTATTATGACGCCAAGGTCAAAGGTGTTTCTTTTCGTCCAGGAGATTATGTCTGTCGTGCTAACGAAGCAAGTCGAACGGAGAATACAGGAAAGCTGGGCCCTAAGTGGGAAGGACCGTATGAAGTCATGGAAGCCTTGGGACGAGGCGCGTACAAGTTACGCGACATGGATGGCCGTGACCTGGAACGCACATGGAACATCTCCAATCTAAAAAGGTGCTATCTTTGAAAGCTACGGCTTCCGCATGGGTGCTTCGCTATATGTGGCTTTAATGAAGAACCATGCGCTCTATCTGTTTCTCTTTTTATGTTTTGTTTAGGTTCGTTTTTTGTTTTTTAGGACTTATCATTCTTGTTTAAACATAAAAATGTAAACGTTCTAATAAAGTGTCGTGGTGCCTAGCTAGCTCCACGACTTGTTTCGTGTAAATCATTTTTTAGATTTTTTGTCAGTCATATGAATTGTAGTTGTTATTATAATATGTCATGTTTCATTCATATGCATTCATTCAAACACCGTACATGTACTATACGCCTCCAGGCGGGGTAAGAGGATTAAGTGAACCTACTAATTCAACTTGCCGCGTAAGAGGGATGCAACCCCAGCCGCACGGATCATGTATCCTTACTAGACACCTTACTCACAAGACGTTGTGGTAAGTTTCGTATGCCGTACTCACGCAGTGCTCCGCATAGTAAAGACGCGCGTCGCATGTCTAGTAAATTATAGGCTTGTAGGTATTTTTTTTGTGTAAGACGTGACATGTCATGCAGTATGTGGCATACGATGTTCAAAGAAAATAAAAATACACAAGTTTCAAAATAAATAACAAAATGGCCGTGGTCGTCATGGACTTACATACAAAGGACACATGTCTTAGCCGTGTACAGGCACGGACGAATAAAAACTACAAATATTCAGCGGTTACAAACCAGAATTGTCTAAAATGGGTAATACGGTAGGAGCACCCTACATGGGGGGAGAAACTTGCCTATCTCCACTTGTTCCTCAGCCAAGCATGACAACCTCTCACTACGTTCCTTCCGCTTCAATGCTTTAGCCACATTCCTCTCCAGCACCCCGCTTAAGGGTTCTTCATCAAGCACGATCCTGGTTACATCCTCATAGATAGGGAGCGTCAGGTGGCTGGGTGAGGGAGTGAAGGAAGCACGGGAAGGACCCTCATCTTAGGAGAACGCACTGAGGCTAAGCTTTTCCATGATTTCCATGTTCGATGCATCTTTTGTGGCCTCCAGCTCAGCCAGGAATGGATAATGAAGATCTCGCATCGCGGCCATGGAAGCAGTCATCTTCTTAGCCGCTTCAGGGTTAAAGAAAGCATGTCTGGTGAAGTTCTCCTTTTTCTTGATCAGCTCTACGGCCTTGACCATTCCCTCATGACGGCCGTGGTTAATACCATCGGACACAAGGCTTGCAAACTGTTGCACAAATTCGGGGACCCACGGGTCACTTCTGACTCAAACGTTTACGCTGCTCGAGGCTCTGACTGTTTGCACTTTTGTCAGTCAAAGTGGCAGGTGAACAGTTATTAATGTCGGGATATGCGGCTCTTACGTAAGACTTGGCATTTAATGCTATATTTAATTTGTCTCGGTCGCCACGAGCGGCTGAGATAATAATGGAATAAATTCCTAAGTCAGGTTGCCACGTGCGGCCAAAACAAATTCTTGGACAACTTATCATTCCCTATTTTTCTTGGTACGTCCAGGGAGCATCTTGGTAGTCTAGAGGTTACGCCTATGGTTGTAACAACTAGACTGGGGGGACATGATGACGTATAGTCCCCAGCCGGGTCATGGACCCGGCCCACGGGTACTACCCGTATCCGGCCCATCACAGATGGGTGGGAATAATGTCATTTAAGCTTATGGGCTTGGATGAACAGTAACCGCACACACGTGTGCGGCCCATGGCCCGACATGACCGGTGCAGGGTTAGACAGAATCATATTCTATCTTTGAATGTGATTTACTCTAAAGAAGGAGATATTCACTCACCATAATTAGAAGATAACAATCAATCTAATTCTGGTGCTTATCTCTTCCTTGGGGCCGAAGTATAATTGACAGCCCATTAGGGTTTCACTGCCTATAAAAGGAACCCTCAAAGGTTCCACAAAGGTATTACGTTATATACTCTTAACTCACATAAAACCTTAAACCGATTACTTACTCTCACGCTGGAGTCTAATCGTGTGAAACATTCCCACGGTAAGCCTAACGCGTATTGTTTAGTGTGCAGGATCCCAACCAGACAGTTTACTTGGTGCAGGAGCTGGAGCCCAGCCAACCCGAATTAAGCCTAATTCGGGTCTAGCAAGGATTACCCAACTTTTGCATCAACAATACATGTTTTTTGATCATCCCCAACCCCCCGAACCAAGGTGGCTTTTTTATGCTTGTCATTTGGTATCAGAGCTAACCGGGGGTGTTTTGTATCCGTGTGTGTTTGCGTTGTGTTTTCAGATTCCTAATGTTATCAGTTTCATGGTTCGTACCATTCTGAGTCATGGTTAGTATTCGTGTCTTGGTATAATCTATTTTTATCAATTCATGTATCGAATATCTATTCTTTTTAATCTATCCATGTCTCGAAATCTGTGTATGGTAAAGTTTCATCATTTTTGTGTCCATTATTCTTGTCTAGTCTCGTCATATATTGTTTTTGTCCAAGTTTTGTACCCGTTTTTTTTGTGTTTTTGTCCCTTCATACATTAATCTGTTCTGAATCTTTTATGGTGGGGAAAAGGACAAAAAGTTGGACTAGTTCCATTTTTTTCGGGGTTATCAAAATGTGGGTCAAAACCCTATTGCGATGGCTATTTTCAGATGGTTACATTCCGGTGGCATTTTTAGCAGGCTACATTGCGATGGGTTATTTCTGACACATTGCGATGGGTTCGACTGACTCATTGCGATGGGTCTCATTCCGATGGGATTCATTACAATGGGTGGTTTGACCCATTGCGATGGAGTATTATGGCAACATGCTGATAAAAAAAATTTAGACATTCCGATGGAAGTGAAACATTGCGATGTAAAAGGTTGTATACATTACGATGGGTTGACTCATTGCGATGGGTTGACTCATTGCGATGAGGAGACTACGATGACATTACGATGGGTGGTTTACACATGCTATATTTCGATGGGTGCATATCATTGCGATGGGGGGTGTTATATTACGATGGGAATATTTAGATTTTTTTTGCGATGGACTGTATTGGAAAACACGCGATGACTCAATCAGATCTATACCAAAATCGGCATTTAACAAATCACCTTTTACCTCCACAAATCATCATCTAATCCTAATCCCATCGTCTCCTAATCCCTTCTACTAATCACAAAAATCTAAACTCGAATCTATCTCAAAAGTTAAAAACAAATAGACCTCAGATTTGGTGAAATGTTTTTTTTAATCTTTAAAAGGATTTTTTTACGTTTAAACCACATCATCATAGATCTTTGTAAGGCAAATCCTCCTTTATTTTCGAATTTTTTTGTCCACTGATTTATAACAACGTTGTTATAATCAGTGTTCAATTCGGTTTAAAAAATCAAATCAAAGCATTTCAATTTACATAACCTACCGGAGATCAATTTTACAATGATCTTGTAGCCGCTTCATTCTCTGCATGTATGAGATTCGGCTCGAGAAGACAATCGAATTAAAACTTAGTAGGTCGAATTGATTTGGGTGTATTGGTTAGTTGATTGGGATTTGTATGATTTTGATATGCAATGATGTATAGATTACGGGATATGCTTAAGATTCTATGATGATGATAGATTGAGATAGGAGAGAAGTATTAAATGTGATGAGAGAAGTATTAACTGTGATGAGAGAAGTGAGTTGGGGGCGGACTTTACTATGTAAATGTGTTTAGGGTTAGTGGGTATGAGTCATAGTTGATATATCCCACTTTTATTAGCTAATGGATCTGGATATTAAATTGTGGGGCCATCCTATACGAATATTTCACTCGCATATTCAAACTATGAATTAGTGTTGGATTGTTGTACTAGTCATGTGCACAAGTCAAATGGAGTTTAGTGGATGAACACAATATTAATGTTTGAATATGTATGTTATGGCTCCTTCGGATGTGTTATGTGCTCTCATTGGCCGTGAATTAACAAAGGATTTGATTATTAGTTGACGGGCCAATCACTACATTAATCGAAGGTATACAGTGGGCCGATTAATTTTTGCAATCAATTTTGGAATGACCGATTCTATATCCGATTGGTGCAAAATTAATTATGTGGATTAAGAGGTTATTGGATTGAGCCTGGTATTTCGAAAGAACCAAGTGGTAAAATTGTTGTCGGGTTAAATGCTTATGTGACAGGATTTTATTACTTTGGCGGGCCGTTTAAACAGTGAAATTCAAGGCCGGGTATCCGTTTTCGATCATAACCTTTCTTCTCGATCTACAAACACAACAAACACAAAAATCACGATACATTACACTAAAACGATCCTTATCAAAAAATTCACCTAAATTCCTAACGGCTATTACGGTTTATGTGATTACGAAGATGATTCGATGCTACTTATTTGAGGTTGAAGTGAAATTTCTTGAAGGCGTGCTTACTTTATCTTTAAAGGAGTACTTACAACTTTATAAGATAACTTGTTCGAGCATATACGGTTATGAATAAGACTTGAAGTGTCTAGTTTCCAATGTCAAGGGGAGGATGGACGACGACATGGATAACTATCATTTTTTGGGAGCTTCGTTGCGGTTCTCAGTGTCACACGCACTTGCTGTTGTGGATATCCTCAAGAGGTGTAGTACCTTTTCTTATACCGCCTGTTTTGGAATAGGGTACTTTAGAGAAGTTGTACCTTTTTTATACTGTCTTTTGGTATAGGGTACGTTTAAGACTTCTCTGCATCGCTCTTCATTCTACAATAGTGCAAGCTTAAGTTCAAGTTTGGGGAATTCTACTTCAGTTTCAAGTTTGGATTATCAGGTTATCTTCATCAGTTGTCACTATCAATTGCCAACATAATTGATAAGGGGATTCAGTTCGGGGTGATCAAGAGAGAATTTTTGTTTAGAGAGATTTTGTTGACATCTTCTCACATAGTATTGGTTACTAAGTAAGCGGTTCCAGTTGGCATACCACGTACACACATTAAGGATGATTCCCTTAATAGGTATCATCCTGGAGGGAGAAATGTGTACATGCGGGGTCACTTGACTTTGGTGTTACCGTTTCTCTATAAAGGGATAAGTTGTCTACATTCGGGACTTAATTGACTTTGATGCAACAACTTTTTATCATCATTGTCCTGTCAGGAGAAATGTGCATTTACGGGACTTAATTGAATCTGGTGCTACAGTTTGACTTCATGTTCGGGATAGGGTGTGTACTTCTGGTAATCTATCATAGAATCAAGACTGGAATTGCTTCAAATTGTGAGAAAATGTTGATGACGTTATCACCTCCCATAGATTTCCTCTGAAGGATCTGTTTAGGAGGGAGCCGTCTTTACTGCTTGTTTAATGAAAGGCCTTCTAGTTGGGAGGGAGTAAAACTCAACTAGATTCTACAAGTTGAAGAAATAGAGCTGGAGTATTCAAGAAGATGAAGGTCGCTAAAGACTGTCTCAAGGAATGCTGGAATTCAAGCTTATCATTTTTCTTTATTTTTGCTTATAGGAACCATTGTAACCAACTCACGTGAGTCACCATCTTGGAGGGAGATTGTTAGACTTACTTTTTGGTAAGCTGGCGCCTTTCACGTGAGTTAGACTAGATATATACCTTTTGCTATACGCAGGGACTAAAGTTGTATACAAGGAATAGTCTAGATAAGATAGGCCTATAAATACCCCCCATGACTCTCCATGGGGGTGTGGAAGTTTAGCCCTTTTTTCCTTTGTATTGTTTCACTTGGAATAATACACACACTTTCTTTCACCTCTCTCTACTTTCTCTCACTAGAACCTAAAATGTCATACATGTTCTTTGATCATCCCTGACCCCCCGAACCAAGGTGGCTTTTTGATGCTTGTCACCTATAGTGGTATCGAAGACAGGTTTCAATCATGTGACCTGTGGGTTATGGGCCCACCACGCTTCCACTGTGCATATCCTGTGGGTTAGTGATATCACGAGCCATCATATGATGTCATATGATTATCGGGTATACGTAAAAGTGGCTAAAACGCGTGTTTTTGATGAATTAATGAAGATAAATTAAAACAGCCCCAAGGGCTTAATTTTCGTAAAAAGACCATAATATGGTCTTATGATCTGTATTTTTTTATTCCATGGCCAGGGGTTACGCATATCTTAATTGGTTTTGTTCTCGGTACGTGTAAAATGACCTAAAAACGCGTTTTTGGCACGATTTATGAATCAGATTTAAAACAGCCCTTTGCACATGTATTTTTTTGTAATTATATGATAGTTATAAGGTGTTTAGAATGTGGTTTTAATATCTTAAGGTCATTGGTTACACGTACCAATCGGGGGTTTAATTAATTGTTGATTATTTCTTCGATTCCGTTGGCTAACAAGGGTTTCTTGTTGTTTAATTTTATTTTCATGGAAAATACATGCATGTTTGGCCATGAACATATCCAACACCTTGTTATATTCATGATATTATGGTATTATTATGTTTCGTATGCAAAGCCGATGAAATCTAAACCAAATGTGACATGTTGTGTGTTGATTTGTATTTAATTTTAGTTTTGGGGATTTGTCATTGTTTCGGCTTCATTAATATGTTTTTTATGTTGGTTATATCCATTATTTGGCCATTTTACAGTAGGTTAATGACATGTTAAATATTTTTATTCATAAATCAATTATAACCGATGCTTGGATGGGAATGGCTAAGGAATTAAAGACATATAATAAAATTCGAAGCTGTTGAGTGACTTGCACTAAAACGTGATTTCCCGGAGTTCTATAAGGAGATAGAAGCCTAAATTTGGTGTGTTGATTCACAACTCATTGGAATTCAAAAGTCTCTACTGGAGCTCAAGCTCGGGAAGACTCCTTCTATGGGTTTTGGGCTCTAAAATTCGACTGAAATATTATGGCAGTTTTGGGCCTCTTGTTCTACTTGCTCTTGATGGTCTTGGAGCAAGTGGGAGCCCACTTTGTGGTTGTGTTGACTTACCCTTAGTTGACTTCTTGGTTCTCGTGATGGCTCACGAGATCAAGCATAGGTTTTTCATCGGTTTGAGGCTTTGCATTCTTGTGGTTATGTGGTTGCTTATTTGCTTGATATCTTGCTATAACTTGCAAATGTTTTTATTAAAACTTAAAAACAATCACAAACCAATTATAAATCTAAATCTTTGATTTATTTTAAAGTTTAAATATGATTTAAAACTAAAATCTTGTTTTCATAATAACTCGTAATATGTTATGAATGTTATTTCTTTTATGTATTGTTTAATCTAATAGTATTAATTCCACTTAGGTTTTATATTAGTGTTTAACTTGGACAACTTGACACGCATAAATTAAAACAAGATTAGACTTAAGTTAAGAAATGTTTTTGACTTGTGCTATGATGGATGAATGCATGCTTCCTCGTACACACTTTTAATTTTTAAATCAAACTTTTATACCCGTCTCAAATTTAAGTCATGTCGCCCAATCGTTTGAGATCACTTGCAATTACTTTTTGCATATTGTGAGACGGATGTGAATTATAACCCAAGGTGATTATTATCTATGCGTGAGACCTAGACTTATTCTCGCATGTTCTCAAACTGGATGACTTAATCGGTACAACGGTGAGACCTTGACCGAGGCAAGGATGGGATTAAACATGCCAGTTTAACATTTAGTGAAATGTTTACTTGCGTCATGAGTCCCATAAGGATCTAAGAATTGCACAATATTTGCAATTGATGACCGTAATCTACCTATTGAATCTATCATTGCTATCAGATCAACTGATGTGATGGTGGAACCTCAATGAGGATCTTAGCCTTTTCGTAAAATTAATTGTTTTTAATAAACTTGGGTAGTCAATTTTAAAACGATGATTTTCGAAAATACTAAATATTAACTTTGAATTTCTATTAATGATTTTATGCGACACAAACCGTAAACAAAGTTTGTTTCCTTTTGTACTAGAGGAAGACAAACAAAGTCTTCTTTCCTTGTAAGAATAAGACTCGTTCCCATCCTTTATCCTTGTATGAGAAAGCTATAATAGGAACACTTGAATATTCTCAATTCTAATCATACTTAAAACACACCTACTCAATAAATCGCATTGTCTTGTAAGTCAAAACGATTAAGTACGGTTGCACATCTTACTATTTCAAGTGATTATCATAACCCTTATTCTGGTTTAAAAATCTTGAGATATTAAAGATATCTGGATAACAAGAGAACATGTTTTTTTATAGCTACCAAAATTACACATCTTGAAGTGTCAAGATATTGTATGAGTTTTGATTAGAAATTGAAGTCTCAATAAACAGCGAGAGGAAAGGAAATTACTAGCATGTTTTTCAAGTAGATTTCCCTTACTCAAATAAATTCCATAAGATTCTACACACCTTTGAGGTAAAGTAGAAAGAGGAATTACATGCAAAACATTCAAGTTAATGGCATCGATGGAAATCCCATCATAAATATAGTAGAACTTGATACTTTTCTTTGAATATCTATGTACATGTTTTCTAGTCTACCCGACTAACATTGACTATAGTGTAAACATTCAAAGAACTAGAAAGTATACAAATTGCTACTTGATATTTCACTAGTATAGATGCATTCAAAATGTGGTCTAAACTAATGGGAGCAATGCATTTTTTTAACCATATGACACACTTGTAAAGTTGTCTTACTCAGTGGGAGCTATGAGCTTATCACCTTGTAAGTGACCCACTAATTTCTAGATTGTCTTGAAATAACATCATATTTTTCTAAGCCTTATTGCATATATTTTCAAAGATAACTAGTCGCTTTCTTATGTCGCTTCCCGAAATGTTATCTAAAAATCGTTATGCGTGATTGCTTATTAAACGACAAAGTTCTACATAACCCTTCTAAACAAGCTTGATTTGAGTATGACTTAAATGTTATTATATTTGTGAAATTTTAATATTATTCATATGTGATGTTGTGCCATGCTCAAGTGGGAGAAATATTAGAGTGTGCAAGGTACAACACAATATGGCTAATAATATCCTATTAGGACTTATACATATTGATGTATGTTGTCTAATAGATAACTAATGTCAAGAAATAATAAAAACTACTTCATCACATTGCCTAAATGGTTTAGCCAATATGCATATGTCTTCTTGTAAAGACTTAAATATAAAGTATGTAAATTAACTTGAAAATAATATTGAAGCCAAAAAGTAGGTATTCAATAATGCTTTATTTATAATATGTTTACGTCTTCAAGTAAAGATATAAACGTGAACTCTCTTGAATGGTTCAAAGACTTATAAAATAAAGTAAGTAATTGACTTTTTGTGTCTTCATGTTATGGCATATACAATGAAGGTAATGAATTTTTCAATACCTTATAAAGTAAATTTAGTGACTAACATGTTATGTTTTCTTGTCAAAACATGAACATGAAGTTCTTGAACTGCTAAAATAATCATACTTTATAGCATGCAATCGGCTTGAATATATTGTTTATGCAATTTGGTTCGCCCAAATTATGAAATATGTGAGCCAAAGAGTATTAGGTTATCAAAGGAATTGTGATACTATCTCATAATCACAACACTATGTCTCATGTGTAAAATCAAATACTATTGTTATTATTTGATCCTTGATAACATTAACTACTCTTTCTCTCTCGTATATTATTAAGGTTAACAAAAATTTGAATGAGCCCGTGCTTATTCAATATGGTTCCAAACAAGAAGGTAACTAAGAAACCATCAAGTTATGGAATGGGATGACTCCCAACAACTCTTAGTTGATGTCTTGAATTTGTTAAAATCATGTTAGACGTGTTATTAACAAACTTGAATCAAGAAATTTCAATGTATTTTATACATCCCAAACGAGAACAATTCATTGTTGCTCGACATGTTGTGTACTTGGAGACAGTCTCCTCTTACAAGAAGCAAATGGGATCCTTTATGCATCGTTGAAGAAAGTAATGAATAAAATACAACCTTCTGAATACACTAGCGAACGACACAATTGAGTCTGAGCATGTAAATGCAAAAGCCACAAAGTATTGTAACTCCCATTCGCATATCCGCAAGGATACCTCAAGCACCTGAAAGATATAAGTTTCATGTTAATGTTGAGGAATATGAGTTAGAGGATCATACTGAACCTAATAACTACCGTGACTCATTGTCAGATTTTAAATATAAGGAATGACTCAAAACTATGAATGGTTAGATGTAGTCCATAAAAGAAAATCAATTTTGGAAGTTGATTATCATTAACCAATCAGTTTGACTGATAGGTTATAAATGGTGTTCTATTTGAAAATAGATATGGACATAATTGTACACATTTATACACACTCTCTATGAATAGTGATTAAGACATGCTCCAGCAATTGATCATGATTTAAGTCTTTATTTTCTTTAGGAGTGTTAAATTAATAAAGATATTAGTTACCATACTTGATTTCTTGAATATGAAATGAAAGTCCCAAATAACAACTATTGTTGAAACTAAGTCACGAAAAACAATAACACACAATAGATATACTTTTCAAACGAGTAATGCTTTATTAACTATTATCAACTAAGTATTACAAAGTGTTATGAATACACCTGTTGAATAACAACCAGAAATGAACCCTAGAACAAGTAAACTTGATTCGAGACTCAAGTTTACAAGAGAACCAATGAGTCGCTGATGGACAGCTGAGGGCTCAGTGGTTCCAGTGGGAGAAAGAACTTAGATTAAGATTCCAAGCACAAGGGTTGAATCTTAACTTCTTTCTCATCCCTATTTATAGTGGTACGAGGTTGTATCCTTAGTGGGAGTAGTTGATACGTGTCATCTTCTGAGTGGAAGAGTACAACGTATTAAATGTATGTCCAAATCGAGACATGCCTTTAACTACTTTAGGTGAACAGTTCTGCCAACTGTTCACCTTTGTCCCACTAGGTCGTACTAGGCATTGACTTGAATCTCTTGTTTTGTCCCGCTCAAAACACTTGTAAGATTCTCCCGCCTAAACTATAAAGGGTTGGATAAGCTTTGCTTAATCCAAGTCTCTAGGGTTCTTAAGTGATCTCTAAGTGTTGTCAACTCAGAGATCCTTGAACACCAGTGTATTCCTTTGACATCCCAGCTATCCATAATCGCTGGTGAGTCTGACTTCAGATTGTCTTCGACTTCTCTGACATTGTCTTTGACTTGAATGATCCTGGTGTGCCAGCTAAGGCTTTGCCTTCCACTGGTCTAGTCTCTGTCGCTGGTCTTCTCAGCGACCTTTCAACACTTAGTCTAATTTAAACAAATCTAGACAGGGCCATAGTTAAAACTTTCATTGGCCCAACAATCTCCCCCTATTTGTTTATAAATTATACTAAGTCTAAAATTATTGTAAGTGAGTACACAACTTCTTCTTACACATAATTTAACAAACATACCTCAAAGTTTTATTAAACAAAATGAAACCTAGTCTATTACAAGAACACCCTGGGGTGTAAACATAAACAAAAGTAAATAGGTTCTTCAGCGATCAAGGCCTTGATCACAGAGTCTCTGGGCTTCGACTTTGTCACTCCTAGAGTTAATGACAAGTTCAATTTCAAAATCGAACTCATCAGCTTCTTTGCAATTCCTTAGGATGCCCTGCTTGAGTCTGATTAGCTGAATGGTTGAAGCCAGAGGTAGCTCATTCAACCGCTGAAAAGCATAATCACAGTTGCCATTTATGAAGACCATACTTGCCTCAGGTTCTGTGTATACTTGGCCTTCTATGGGTTTGGTGATTTCTTTGGGAAGGACCAAGTTCCTTTGCATCCCATCGACCACTACGTCTTCAGTGACCAGCCTTTCTATCAGAGGCCCCATTGGGGTTTTCCTTTTCCTTTGCACCTGAGGAGGTGGTTGAGAAGAAAGCTGAGGAGGCAGGGGTGCCTTCAGCTTCTTTGTTGTGTCTCTTACCCAATTAAGTTTTGCTTGAATGTTTTTCATCATTTGGGCAGCACCAGGCCCAGTCTTCTTTTGGGAAAGAGCCAGCAACTCCAACCACTCAGAGAGGCTCAGATCTCTGAGTTTAAAGTCACTGTTGACTTTGTAGTTCTGTATATCATTTTCCCTATAAATAGTCATTACCACCCTTTTGTCTTTGTCAGTGAAACATGTATACTTGGTGATACGACCGGGTTCAGCTCTCTGGTTGACAAGTCTTTGGTATTCCTTCAAGAGGTTGTTCCTCTTGTCTTCCAGTTCCTTGAGCTTGACAAGCTGAGCTTTTTTAGCAGTGGGAGAGAGCTTGTCCAGGGCTTCTTTGCTTCTCAGTTCAGCAGCCCTGATGTTTGCCAATCTTTGATGTTCAATGATTTGGGCTTTTGCTTGCTCTGGGGTGAGTGGTGGTTCATCAGCGCTCTTGAATTTGTTGAGTTCAGAGTTTTTGGAGGGTTTAGTTGTGGATCCACCTTCAGCTTGAAAGGAGTGTAAGGTTATCTCAGGTTGCTCAACAGTAATTCCTTTTCCATTATCTTTCGCAGATTCAGCAGCGGATTTGAAAGATCTCAGTGGTTTGGGTGTTGGAATTTCAGCTGTGGATTCATCTTCTTCAGAGGAGGAGGCAGAATTCTCCCCCTCAGGCATAGCCCCAGCAGGTGCTGTGCCTGAACCTGCCTTATTGAATCGAAGGAACTCGTTGTGAACAAATATGCAAATTTCTTTAAGTTCACCTTGGAGAAGTTCCTGAAGAAGACGCATTGAGGGTTCAGCAGCCTGAGCTATAGCTGCAACATTTGCCTGCACCGCTGAGGTGAGAACAGAGGGTATATACTGCTGAAGACTCTGGTTAAGTAGAGTAGGGAGTTGTGCCTTCAGAGCATCGTTCAGCAGTTGTGGAAGCATAGCTGTCATAGAGGATTCCACTAATGAAGTTAGTGAAGTCTCTAGAGTGGTGGTGAGCTCCTCAGCAACATGAGTGAGGGTTTGGATTTCAGAGAGGAGATCGTCATTGGTGATTTTGGGCTTTGTGGTGCTGATATCCCCTCTCTTTTGCCATAAAGCCTTAGCAGCCAATTCCTGTACATTTTTCATTCTGGGAACTTGTGCTGACTTGCGGGATTGTAAATACTCCAAGTGTTGTATAGCCCCTAGTTCCAAAACGTTTGGCAAGGTGGGAAATGGAATAGGTGTAGGTGAGCAAGGTCTCTGTTCCCATAGCTTTCTGGCAGCCAATTCCTGAACATTTGGAAGTGATGGAACAGAGGCAGTCTTCAGCTCAATGGAAGACAGATTGTAATCATCAGTGCTCATCTCCTCAAAGTCAGAGATGAAGGTGCCTTCCTCTACAACAAAAACTTCATCATCAGGCAATGATTCAATGTCTGAGAGGGCATCAATATCAATGGTGGCAACTTCAGCGGTTTCGTCATCAGCAATCGAGTAATCATCATTGTTAAGTTGTTCCTGATGAAGATTGTGAGCCTGTGATAAGAGTTATTAGTAGACCAGTTGTGAAATAATAATGCAGTTATAGATCGCCAGTCACTGCCCCTAGGAAAGCTGGGCGTGATTATCCAGCCCCCCCTAAGGATTTCTCCTTGGGACTCTTTTAATGTGAGATAGATATGTTGAAGGATCGCCATTCGCTGCCCCTAGGAAAGCTGGGTGTGATTATCCAGCCCGCCCCCTAAGGATTTCTCCTTGGGACTCTTTTAATGTGAACTAGATATGTGGAAGGATCGCCATTCGATGCCCCTAGGATAGATGGGTGTGATTATCCAGCTCCCCCGTAAGGATTACTCCTTGGGACTCTTTTTATATGTGAAAGTTATGAGGTGAATGGTCGTCGTTCGCTGCCCCTAGGATAGTTGGGTGTGATTATCCAGCTCCCCCTGAAGGATTTCTCCTTGGGACTCTTTTATTGTGAAACATGATATGGGAATGGTCGCCTTTCTCTGCCCCTGGGATAGCTGGGTGTGATTATCCAGCTCCTCCTGAGGGATTACTCCCTGGGACTCTTTTGATTGTGAATTAATATGAGGGTGATGGTCGCCTTTTATCGCTGCCCCTAGAAAGACTGAGGGTGATGATTCAGTCTTTCCAAAAGAATAAATTCTTTGGGACTCTTTTAATAATGAGGGGGACCCAGAGTCAGTGAGAAGTGCAGAGACTCTGGGTCGGGACTTATATGTGCTCAGGTTGTTGTTTGCCAAGAGCACAGTCCAGAGGGTGAAGGATCATCGGGTTGCGTTAGGAGCACAAGTGAATCATTTCCTAGTGAAGACAGAGTGTACAGAGAGTCCTAAAAGATCTAGGTGCTGACACAGACACGCTAAGAGTTGAGGCAAACTCTAAATTACATCACTCTCTCCTAAAGACAATGAGAGTGAATGTATGTGGACCTCTGAGAGGAAAAAAAGGACAGACTAATACCTGAGTGATATCAGCGTAGAGAGGGATCTTAGTCGTCTTCGCTGACTTGGAGACACTAGACACTGGTTGTTGGTCAGCAATGGGCTCTTCTACCACATCCACCAGAGAAGGGGATGGGTTCTTCTTTGTCTTTATCTTCTTAGAAGGATTAACAGAAGGGGTTTCAGAGGAAAGGGGGATGTCTTTCCTCTTCTTCTTCTTTTCCTTAAGCACCTTGGGCTGAGAAGTAGATTGCACAGAGGTCTTGGACAGAGACTTATCAACCGTGCTTTCAGCATTCACCTCAAGTTGAGGGATCAAGGGCTCATCATCCTCAACTAGTAGCCCAGCAACTCTCATCATATGCCTGGTAAGGGGCACTTCATTATCTATGGGAGTCTTCAGAGAAGCTACGGTGATGTGATGAGAGGGAAAGGAGTATAAAGCATCATTGGTGTAGGATTCACCAAGAATATCTTCTAAGACAAGAGAGAGATATCTGGTGTAGCAGATGGTGGCCCCACGATTCTTCTTTCCTTTGTTTTCCAACTTAGCAATGAGATCGGTGTACAGTATGTGAGCGATTCCAATATCTAAACCCCAGATTAAGCTGTATGCAATGGCTAGCTGGGAGCCATTGAGTTGGTCATGTGATCCAGTGTTTCCTCCTAGACACTTTACGATGTACAGCATCAGCGTTCTCCATGTGGGAGAGAAGTAATTCACCTTGATGAGAGATTTGCTTTGGAAGCCAGCAGCGGTGAAAGGTTGTTCATGATCATCATGAGGTTGAAGGGTGGCCAGAGCTTTTCTCACAGTGGCACTGGTGGGCAAAGCTGACATGTTATTGTTGTAAGGGAGTCCAATGGCTTTAGCAAAGGTTGGGAAATCAAAGGTGAGAGGTTGAGGATGGGTGGAAAGGTTGAAGGTGATGTGTGAAGAGGTTTGGTCAACTTCAGCGCTATACCAGAACTCGCGAAGGTATTGGGAGTAGCAGGTGGAGGGTTCCTTGGTGATAGCTTCGTTGATGGTGGAGTTCTTGAGGAAGTTGAAAAGTGGATGGTAGAGGGGATTGTTGTGTTCAAGAAGGGCTACACAGTTATTAAGTGCAATCTTTCCATCAGATACCTCGAAATCAACGTTTGTGGCGGCTTGTACAACGAAGGTTTGGTTTGGTGAAGTAGACGCCATTTTTGAGAGATTGAAGGTGGTGAGAGGATAGAAGAAGATGAAAGGGAATGTGTGTGTTAGGAAATTTTTTAAAATGACAAACAGATTTTGGGTCAAGGGTTTTGAAAGGTTGAGCTGTTTTCCAAATTTGAGCATTAAATGCAAAAGTTAAACTTTTCAGAAAAACGTGGGTCCCCTTGACCTTTCATGGGATACTTGTCCCCTTGGAAAACGGGAAAGTTGGTAGCATTAAGAGACAATCATTTGAATTTAATATCAGAATATACACATTCCCATTAAAATGTAACTACCTCGTTACATTTAATTCCCTTAAATGCCCAGAGACAGCGGTCATCATCAGATTTATTTGCCAATATTGAGCATTCCCAGCTCAGCGACCAGCCTAGTAAAACTTGGCTCAGCCAGCGGCTTGGTGAAAATGTCAGCGACCTGGTACTCAGTGGGTATGAAATGTAGCTCAATATCACCTTTTAGAATATGGTCTCTGATAAAGTGATACCTGATGTCAATACGCTTGGTTCTGGAATGAAGTACTGGATTATTGGAGATGGCTATGGCACTGGTGTTGTCACAGAATATGGGAACTTGCTCATAGTTAATTCCATAGTCAGCCAGCTGACTTTTCATCCAGAGAACTTGTGCACAGCAACCAGCGGCCGCAACATATTCAGCCTCAGCTGATGACATGGCCACAGAGTTTTGCTTCTTAGCACTCCAGCATACCAACTTTCCTCCAAGGATTTGACAGCTACCAGAGGTGCTCTTTCTGTCAAGGCAGCACCCTGCGTAATCTGAGTCGGAGTAGGCTTTAAGGTCGAAGCCTGAACCATTTGGGTACCAGAGACCCAATGAGGGAGATCCTTTTAAGTACCTGAAAATTCTTTTGACAGCTACAAGGTGGGATTCCTTGGGGTTAGCTTGGTACCTAGCACAGAGACAAGTGGAGAATTGTATGTCTGGTCTGCTTGCTGTGAGGTACATCAGTGACCCAATCATGCCTCTATATAAGGTCTCATTAACAGAGACCCCTGAGTCATCAGCTCCCAAGTTGTTGGGAGGAAGCATGGGGCATTCCACTGATGCACAATCAGACAGATCATACTTCTTGAGCAAATCTCTAACATATTTTTCTTGACAAATAGAAATTCCTTTGGAATTTTGTTTGATTTGAAAACCCAAGAAAAAGGTTAGTTCCCCCATCATGCTCATTTCATACTTTTTGGTCATTAGTTTGGCAAATTGTTTGCTCAAGATAACGTTGAACCAAAAATTATGTCATCCACATAAATCTGTACTAAAATGACGTCACCCTTGGACCTATAGGTGAACAAGGTTTGGTCAATGGTACCTCTGACAAATTTATTTTCAAGAAGGAATTTTGAGAGAGTTTCATACCAGGCTCTGGGCGCTTGTTTCAGCCCATAGAGTGCTTTGTGAAGTCTGCAGACATGATTGGGGTAGTCACTGTTTTCAAACCCTGGGGGTTGACTGACATATACTTCCTTTGCAAGTTTCCCATTAAGAAAGGCACTCATCACATCCATCTGATAAACCATGAAACCCATATAAGCTGTAAAGGCTAGGAAGATTCTGATGGCTTCCAATCTGGCCACTAATGCGAAGGTTTCATCATAATCAATTCCTTCAGAATTGTTATAGCCCAGCACCACGAGCCTAGACTTGTTTTTTACAATCATACCAGCTTCATCCCTTTTATTTCTGTATACCCATTTTGTTCCAACCACTTGCTTATCAGCTGGAGCTTTAACCAGAGTCCACACCTTGTTTCTCTTGATCTGATTGAGTTCATCTTGCATGGCAACAACCCAGCCTTCATCAAGCAGAGCAGCAGCCACGTTCTTAGGTTCATCCTCAGAGAGAAAATTTGCAAAAAGGCATTCATTTGCAGAGGCGGTTTCTAGAGTTCTTAATTTTCCTCTGGTGGTGACTCCCTCAGAGGGTTCTCCAAGAATATTAACTAGAAGAATATCTTGGTTCCTACTCCATTTGGATTGTGGAGCAGGAGTCTCTGTGGGATCAGGAGTCACTTCAAGTTCAGGGAGTGATGGAGGTTCATCACATGTAATCTCTTCGTCCATGATCTCTTCATCTGATTGAATATTTAAAGTGACTGGATCAGCATTTTCTTCAGAGATTTGAGTAACAGATTCAACACCAACAGTCTCTGGAATGATGTCAGAGATGGAGTGAGGATCAAAAGCTTGAACATATGGAAGATCCTTGTGACGACTTTGAGATGATTCCTTGGGATTTGAGAAATCATCTTTGGGATAAGATTTAACTTCATTGAAGTCAATGTCACAATCCTTTGAGTTGGTGTGTGTGATGACAGCGTCAGCTTCATTAAAGGTGACATGAATGGACTCTTCTGATTCTTGCCTGCGAATATTGAATACTCTGAAAGATCTGGAGGTAGGAGAGTATCCAAGGAAGAATCCATCATCTGATTTTTCATCAAATTTACCCAGGTGATCTTTGTAATTGTGAATGAAAACAGGGCAACCAAAGACATGGAAGTAGCTTACATCAGGGGCTCTCTTCCTATACAATTCATAAGCGGTCTTACCATGTCTCTTCACAATAATGGATCTGTTTTGTGTGTAGCATGATGTGTACACAGCTTCACCCCAAAATTGTTTAGGAAGTCTAGATTCGCTAAGCATCGTTCTAGCAGCTTCAATGAGAGTTCTGTTTCTTCTTTCAGCGACACCGTTTTGTTCAGGGGTTCCTGGGTTTGAGAAGTTCTGTGATATACCCTTTTCATCACAAAAGGCTTCCATGGCATGGTTTTTGAATTCTGTGCCATTGTCGCTTCTGATAGCCTTTACCCTGCAATCATTGAAGTTTTCTATTTCTCTGATGAAGGACATGATTCTTTCAGCAGCATCACTCTTTCTCTTAAGAAAGAATACCCATGTGAATCTGGAGAATTCATCTACAATGACCAAGGTATATTTGTTGTGATTTAGGGATTGAGGTTTAACTGGTCCAAACAAGTCCATGTGAAGAAGATGAAGGCACTTGTTAATGGAGAATGATTGTTTTGTTTTGAACGAAGCCCTGTGATGCTTCCCTTTCTCGCAGGCTGAGCAGGGTCTGTCCTTGCTAAAGGTCAGAGAGGGAAGTCCAGCTACCAAGTCATTCTTTGCCAGTTTGTTGATGTTTTTGAAGTTGAGATGGGAGAGTCTCTTATGCCAGAGCCAATTTTCGCTATCAGATGCTTTGGCAAAGAGACAGGTGTTCTCTCCTTCAGGGGATGACGTCATGTCAATGACATAAACATCCCTTCTTCTGGGTGCAATTAGAACGACATCATCGGTCTGATTGAAGATAGTTCCTTGGGTCTTAGAGAACAGAACCTTGAACCCATCATCGCAGAGTTGACTGATGCTGATTAGGTTGTGCTTCAAACCATTTACATAAGCGACCCTTGTGAAGGTTAATCCATTGCAATCCACTGAGCCATATCCTTCAGTGGCCCCTGAGGAGTCATCCCCAAAGACTACTTTTGGACCAGGCTCCTTCTTATATCTATGCAGATATTGTTTAATTCCTGTCATGTGTCTAGAGCACCCGCTATCCAAATACCAAACAGATTTCTTTAGGTATGCCTGCATAGATATAACAAACCAGATTAGTTTCTATGATGAACCCACTTTCCAGTGGGTCCATGCTGTCGCTGACTGGCGACATTGGGTCTTCTGGGCCTTTCTCCCCCTCTTTGGTTGCAATCCCTGGTTTCATGACGCATGCTGCCACAGATGCCACAACCAGGGTAATGTTCACACTCATCAGAGTGGTGGTCATAAAAGCCACAATATTTGCAGGGAGGATTAGGCCTGTATCCCTGAGAATTTTCTCTGGATTTTGGTTGCTCAGGTCTTCTAGAGGGCCTGTGAGGGGTTTTAGATCTAAGATGTGTTCGAGTTCTTTAAACAGCGATGATCTCCTCATGCTCTCTAGAAGAGTGTTCAGTGGACTCACATGTGATACACTTGGGTCTCTTGGAACAATCATCTGAGGAATGATTTTTGAACCCATAGTGTTTGCAAGGCCTGAATAGCGTTTTCCCCTTTGAGCTGCTGGAGCTTTCACCAAGAGAGTTAATAGAAGGACTGTTATCCTTGGGGTTGATTTTTTCTTTCAACCCTTTTACCTCCTCCATCAGGGTGAGGAGAATTTTCTTGGTGGGTGATAACTCTTCGGGGGAAGAAGTGGGTATGTCAGTTTTTTTGGCCACATAAACCTTCTTGTGTGCTTTATCAGCAACTTTGGAAGTGAGGTTCCCAGAGGTTTTGAGAACTGGTTTTGGGCCAAGCAAGGAATCTGATGGGTTGGCACCAGCAAGTTTGGGAGTAACTGATGTGTCAGATTCTTTGTCAGAGTCCTTCTCAACCACAGAGGTGGAGAGAGGAGAAGAGACTTCTGATGGGACAAATTTAACACTGGGCACAGGAATGTGATTTTTGAACCTACCCTTACCCCCTATTGCCTGAACCACATTCCCTGGAATGGTTTCAGCAACTATTTCTTCCACAGTGGACTGGCCAAGGTTCCATTTTTCAATGGTTTTTCTCAAATCAGAGTTTTCATCAGTTAAAGATTCATTTTCAATGGACAACTTGCTGACCTCATTTTGAAGTTGATTAGCGATGTTCACAAAAGGTTTGAGATTAGCTAATTCAGATTGACAAAGACTCAACTCGTTTTTGAGATTTTGAAACTTATTTAACAGATTTTTTCTTTGTTCTTCTACAAAATGGAGGTCAACTAAAGTGTAGTCACTGACATGGTCTCTGTCAGGACCCTCAGGCATGGAGAGTAATCTTTGTACCTTTTTCATAGTGATGTTAACCCATTGACCTGATCTTGCTTCACTTTTACCTACTGCTGGTTCTTCATCAGCAACAGCCATGAAGGCTCTGGCGGTAGTGGTTCCTTCATCCTCAGAGGTGAGGGGTTCATCATCCCAGTCAAAAGAAGCAGCTATTAGACCTTTTTCAGTCTTTTTGTTATCCTTCTTCTTGGCTGCATCATCAGCTTTCTGATTGAGTTTAATCAGCTCAGCTTTCAAGGCCTTGTATTTTACCTTGTAGTCCTTTTTACCCTCAGAGTCACTGAGAGAGGATTGCTTGAAAGGTGAGGAAGAAAACTTCTTTTTGCTGTGGGTTTTGCTGGATGATGGAAAGCTGGGAGAAGATGTCTTGTTTGACCAGCAGTCCTTTTGTAAATGACCAGTCTTTCCACAAGTGTAACATGACACTTTGGATTTGTCAATCTTGGCAGCACCAACTCTACCAGATCTTTTGTAGTATCTCTTCTGGTCAGCTAAAAGGGCTCTGTCATGGAATTCAGCATGTAATTCATCAAGGAATTCTTGACTACTTCTTGTGTCTTCTTCCACGTCAGAGTCACTATCCTGAAAAGAGTGGTTAGCAACAAGAGCTTTTGACCCAGATATAGGAGAGGTACACCTATCAGTCTCTGATTTGTAAATAGAGTCAATCAGTCCTTCTTCGTAATTGTATCTACCAAACAGTTGAGCAAGAGTATCATTTTTTATGGCATTATTTGCTCTCAGGGTTTGGTTAAGACTAAGCCATTTCCTAGGCAAGCTGTTTACAAACGTGGCATTAACCTCAGCCTTGGGTAGTACAACCCCATTGTTACCTAAATCATTCAGCAAGATCTTGAGTCTAGTGTAAGTTTGAGAAACAGTTTCAGTTTCCAAGGCTTTGAAAGCGTTAAACTTAAGTCTTAATGCTTGGATTTTGGTCTCTTTAGTCTCTTCTGGTCCTTCATACCCTAGAACCAACTCAGTCCACATTTCCTGTGCGGTGTTGCACTTGATGATGGACTTCATAATGTTCTTGGGTAGGCAAGAGACTATTATACTTTTAAGTCTCTTGTCCTGGTTAGCCAGACGTCTATCAGCGGGAGACCATTGCTTAACAGGTTTCTTAATGGGTCTCTCTGGTGTAGAGGAAATGGCCAGTGGTACATAAGGACCATTTTCTAAGATTTCAAACAAGAAGGGTTCTAGACCATCTAAGTATATAAGAAATTCACTTTTCCAACTTGAGAAATCTTCTTCATCAAACGCTGGAACATTAGACACATGTGACCCTCCACGATTATCAAGAAGTTGTGGAAGATCATCCTCATTTACACCAGTGCTTACAACAGGTGTAGGCATGGTAGTAGATGTGGTGGCTGGTGCGTTTGTTGAAGTATTTGCTTGGTTAGATTGACCAAACGGTGGTGGGATGGGTGGCATAGTTTTAGTCATATTTGGATCTTGATTTTAAAAACTAGAACGGTTTTTAGAAAGGTTTTATAAATCAAACCGCTCTGATACCAATTGAAAGTCCCAAATAACAACTATTGTTGAAACTAAGTCACGAAAAACAATAACACACAATAGATATACTTTACAAACGAGTAATGCTTTATTAACTATTATCAACAAAGTATTACAAAGTGTTATGAATACACCTGTTGAATAACAACAAGAAATGAACCCTAGAACAAGTAAACTTGATTCGAGACTCAAGTTTACAAGAGAACCAATGAGTCGCTGATGGACAGCTGAGGGCTCAGTGGTTCCAGTGGGAGAAAGAACTTAGATTAAGATTCCAAGCACAAGGGTTGAATCTTAACTTCTTTCTCATCCCTATTTATAGTGGTACGAGGTTGTATCCTTATTGGGAGTAGTTGATACGTGTCATCTTCTGAGTGGAAGAGTACAACGTATTAAATGCATGTCCAAATCGAGACATGCCTTTAACTACTTTAGGTGAACAGTTCTGCCAACTATTCACCTTTGTCCCACTAGGTCGTACTAGGCATTGACTTGAATCTCTTGTTTTGTCCCGCTCAAAACACTTGTAAGATTCTCCCGCCTAAACTATAAAGGGTTGGATAAGCTTTGCTTAATCCAAGTCTCTAGGGTTCTTAAGTGATCTCTGAGTGTTGTCAACTCAGAGATCCTTGAACACCAGTGTATTCCTTTGACATCCCAGCTATCCATAATCTCTGGTGAGTCTGACTTCAGATTGTCTTCGACTTCTCTGACGTTGTCTTTGACTTGAATGATCCTGGTGTGCCAGCTAAGGCTTTGCCTTCCACTGGTCCAGTCTCTGTCGCTGGTCTTCTCAGCGACCTTTCAACACTTAGTCTAATTTAAACAAATCTAGACAGGGCCATAGTTAAAAATTTCATTGGCCCAACATGAAATATGGCAATTGGTGTACAAACTCTAGATTCCAAGTGTGGATTAGAGAATGCATCTAGGAGCTGGAATCTTAAAATTGAAATAAGGATATGACCATGATTAAAACAAAGATAACTCTTGAGTACCCTTTAAGCTAGTAGGAGCATATTATTTTGTTTGTTTTAAATCTCATATGTTGTTAACATATTGGAAATATTATTCCATCAAAGCTAGTTTTCAATCCTTAACTTGGAATATATATTTCTATTGAGAAATATAAAAAATAAAACATATAACCTTGGGAATATGCTTATTATGATAAGTCAAATGCGGTTAATAAGTCTAAGTATGACACATCAATGAGAAAGTCTCAAAGTTCTATCTCACTTGATAAGATTGAATATGTACATAGAGACCCTTAGTTTAACTAATGGATTCTTTACATATGATATGTTATATATTAGGCTAATTTTAATACTTCCATGAATGGAAGATGAACTTATCACAAAGTGTTTAAGTGAAAGTCATGAGACTACTGTAGACTTGTTCATCATTTACGGAGTTTAGGTAAGAAGATTAGTGTTAAGTTTATACGCTAATGCTTACTTTGATTGAGATGGTACTCAATCCTAGTGATAGTAGGATTTCATCTTCAATGATAATACTAATACCTAGACGTGCTTGATGAAAAGCATTGTTTCACTACTCATTAGTAAAATAAAAATACTTTATAGTTTGGGAAGCTGTTAAAAAGATTGTCTTAAATAGGTGTTCTACTTGCTTCAAATAACCTATGTAATGTACTATTGCGATGCTAGCATTACTATATTAGCACTTAAGCGCACATATACAAAATGACAATCATCGTATTGTTCAAAATCCTACTATTTGTGAGTTTATGAAATAAGTATTCTCAAAGTTTACTCAGATGACAACTCAACAGGTCCTTGTGTAAATTCAATGTCTTGTAGCCAAACATGATAATCATGCTTGGAACATTGGAATTTGACCTTAGAGTAGTCTCATGTATATCTGTTTTTTAGTATTTGGATAATGGAACGTTAAGCATTTTTACTAAATAATGAATTGATATACTTGGTATGGTCGTCTTTATTTGTACTACTGTGTTCTATATTAGCATGTTTAATCCATGAATAATTTAGTTATTCTAAATTATCCATTGTCAGTTGACGATACGGGAGTATTATCGAATTAAGTCAAATGTGAGTTGGTCATATTCATTTGGAATGAGTATTAATTGATGATGCCGCCAAACTCACATGTGTTCATTGGATGAACATTGGATTGACCCAACCTACGAGAATTCACTACATGGATCAGCGTCAATAGTGAATATCGCAAGTGGTTGAATCTCTCACCCTTAGACTTGAGATGCAAGTAGGTTTTGTATGTGTAGAATGTCAATCTTTGATATGGTTAAACGTTGTCTTGAACAAGGCTGCTATTAAGACCATTTTCAGGTGCGATGTGAAACATATGAATGACACATGCAGTCAAAATAGGATTTATTCCTTCACATGTATTGGAGTTAGATACTACTAGGCCCCTCGATTAATTCTATTGATGTATGTGTGGCCACACCCAAATGTAATTAATATGATACTTGATTAATTTGGTAATCTAGTTCAATATCTATATCAAGAAACAGAATAGTTAAACTTAAGAATGACTATTGATCCATGTCTAAAGTTTAATAGGGCATCTGAAACAAAAGGATGACTGATTTCTAAACCATTTAAATGAGATGTTTGAGAAACTATCCTCATATGTTTCTGGGGGCATTGGCGTGTTGCTAGACGCTAACCATTGCTTGTATATTTACATGATTATTATGATGCGCGCAAGTGGGAGCTGTTGAAGTATGCTCGTGTCATAATAAATAATTATACGGCTAGACACATGTGAGCCTATGGGGTCACACACATATACACAGAGGTACCACTTAATATATTGTGTATATTGTATTCACGGTTAATATAACTTTCGTAACTCGAAATAACTATTGGGTTGTTAATGAATGTGTATGGACTTAGTAATATTAAGATGAGAACTAAATCATAAAGCTCATTAAAAGCCCATGCCAAACCAATACTGATGTGGAGTGATTCACGGGATACGTTTTTCTAATGTTAAATGACAATTGATTTTGTCATTGACTATTTCAATAAGATAACAAAAACAAAACGTGTATGTGATTAGCTAGCCATAAAATGGGCGACGACACATATGAAAAACAAAGTAGGTTTTGAGTTTTTTCTATCTTTTAGCTTTAACTATTGTAGTTAAAGGCTATACGATTTGTTACGGGTTATATAAGACTAGCATCGATTTGGTATACGGTGACGTGTATTGTGTTTCTACATAGAGGTGATCTATTTTGTTCACTTTTTGCTTAGATCATGTGGTGGTGATGGTCTCCGTTCGATTCTAGCAAATCACGCAACAAAAGTATACTTTTATCTCCTTTTTTATTGATTAATCATATGACTCTATGAATCCGTTAATAGGTGATCTTTCCGCTGCGTTTATTATTTGTTCATATCTTGTTTATATGGATAATCACCTATATACATCACCTAAGCAGTCACATGTATGCAAGATTGACCAAATTCAAATGTTCTTAAACAAGAGCAGAATTGGGAGTTCTAGTTTAGGGTTTAATTATTTTTCTCTTTTTATAGATTCTTCTTTTAGTTAGTATAAAAAGAGGGTTCATGCACCCCTTTTTCTTATTTCAACTTTCTCTTAGTAAATTTTTTATATGAATGAATAGTTATCGTGTTTATTTAAAATACCTTGCAAAGATAAAGTTGTGTTACATTTAGTGTAATGTTTACTTGTTCTTGCAAATTAGTTTAAATTATCAAAGGTTTTGGTTTTGTTCAAAATATATTATTTTTGGCAGAAAAAGATTTTTGAGATCCAAGATTGGGAAATTGTTATTTAGGACTGACTGACAAACAACCTTATATAAGAAGTTTCTGATTTTGTTAAATTTTAATTTGTTTGGTTTGGTGTTTCAAATGGAAGAGTTGGTTTCAAGTTTATATGTCAAGGTTTTCACAAACTTTTCCTAGTTTTATTTTCTTAATATCTTATTGTCACAAGTCCTTCTTTCATTATTGCTTGACAAACCATAGTTAAGAAGGGACTTGGTGACTTGGTTTCTTGTTTGTGAATGTGCAGGTACCTAGAAGGTGAAGATATATCTCCCTTTGTCTTGTTGGGACTGTTGTAGAAGGATAACATTGATATCCAAACACACGTAAAAAGGAAAGATGGGGTGATAGTTTGAAAATGTGTTCAAACGGAGAGATTTTTAAAGCAACACGAGAGGGCATGCGATTTATGAGATACACGGCTGTGTCGAAGGCAAAGTGCCAAAAACGTCAAGGGACACCCGATTGAGCAAGAAGAGTAAGCCCAGTTTCAACAACATTTCTATGACGTCTCTCAATAAAACCATTTTGTTCACTTGTGTGAGGACAAGATAAGCAATGAATTATACCAAGTGAGGTAAAATAGGGAGAAAGAGGTCGAAATTCCCGCTCCAGTGTGTTTGATCAGATTTTAATTTTGTGTTAAATTGTCGTTCAACCATAGTATGAAATTGTTGGAAAACAGTGCAAACATCAGATTTATGTTTTAACGGATAAAACCACATGTAGCGAGTAAAATGATCAACACAGAGTAACTATCACGATTTGATGATTTTACAGGTGTAGGACCCCAAACATCACAAAAAATTAAATCCAAAACATTATTACTCTAAAAAGTTGATGATAACAAATGAAGTTTTAAGGATTTCCCCATGTGACAAGAAGTACAAGAGAAATTTAAAATTTTATTACTCACATGAAGTGAAAATTTAGAAATCATGGTCTTCAAAATATCTATATGTAGGTGCCCAAGTCTTTGATGCCATGTATCAGCAGAAGCATGAACGGCAGAAAAAACAACTTTATTAAAAGAACGAAGCACCAGAAGATGAATGGAGAAGAGCCCATTGTTACATGGACGCGTGAGGAGAGTAGTACGGGTAAACTTGTCCTTTACAGCAAAAAATTTGAGTGAAATTCAAAGAAAACGTCATTATCAAGACAAAACTTTTGAACAGAAAGAAGGTTTCTTTTAATTTGTGGAACATGAAGTATGTCGGATACGAAAAATATTTTTGTGGGGGAATGAATTTTGGTTGAACCAATATGTAAAATAGGTAAACCCTCACCGTTGCCAACATGAAGAGAATCCTCACAATAATAGGTTGTAGAGCTATCAAGGCTGTGAAGGTCTGATGTAACGTGACTATTGGAGCCAGTATCGGTGAGCCATGCAGTTGATGCTTGTGAGCGGAAATCAGCATGGCTGGTTGTTGGTTGTGGTGACCTCAATGTAGTCGGATCACGATTGGGGCATTGAGATGGTATATGCCCAATTCCACACCTGTTACAACTACCATGAACCAAGTTTTGATTGGTTGACCAATTAAATGGACCACGATTACCACCACCATTGTTGTTGTTGTAATAGCGAGAGTTTCCACGTCCCCCACGACCTCTATTTGAAGAACCACGACCGCGACCACGGGAAGCTTACATGGCTTGCGGCTGCGAAGATGGTTGTGGAGCGGGGAGTCCTAGTTGAGATAGAAGCACTTGAAGATACGTAACAGTGTCATTAGGTGGTATAGAAGAGGTACCAGTAGGCGGGGATGGTTTAGTGGTGGTAGCCGTGAACACCTGAGGAGAAACCGGATTAGGTTTCTTAACCATATAATCATGATCTGAGATAGAACCACTTAATTTAGAAAAAGCAGTAGAAAAGTGACGGCCTAATATAGTGGACTTCAATGTATTGTACTTATTACGAAGGCCACTCAATACATGCATAACCAGATCCTTCTCTTTTATCGGTTCTCCGATGTTTGCCAAGGCATCAGCATACTCTTGTGCTCTTGTGAGATATGATGTGGTAGTTTCATCATCTTTCATTTGGATTCAGATAAGTTGTTGTTTTAGTGTATACTCACGAGAGGCTGTGTTAGGAGCAAAATCATGCTCCAAAGCCAACCATAATTCACGAGAAGTGGTGCCCTGAACAGGTTGGAAAGCACCCTCAGAAATTGTTGAAAGAAGCAACATACGCATATGGGCATCATTGGAGACCTATGTTTCATAATTAGTGTTAGAAGTATTTAAAGTGATGGTCATATAATATACCATTGCAAAGCTCGTGGAAAAGGCTACGTAATGGTGTCGAGAGTTCTATGTTATTGTTATGTATGTAACGAGAATTAGTCTCGAACACAAAAAGGAGGAAGGCCTCCCAAACTTGTAAGCCTTAGTATAAAAGGCCAATCCAACCTCATTTGTGTGTGTGTCTCTCATATTGCTTCTCCCATTTTTCTAGTGTGTTAGAGAGAGAAACTCTCCTTAGTTTCTCTTACTAAGATTACACACTTCTTGTATCTCTCTTTCTTTATTCTCTCTAATCTAATATTCCCTTCTTAGTTTTAATCTTGTTCTTCATCGTCTTTAATCTTGTTTTATAATGTACCTTCATCCATTTCGTCCTAATACATCGTCTCATAAAGTTCTAAGCTTTTCGTATTTCTTGGTTCGTGTGTAAAGTTCTTACAAGTGGTATCATTCGCCAAGGGATTCGTGGTTAGCGTTTTGGTGGTTTTTGTTGGCTTAAAAACCTTAAAAGTTGCGAACCAAAGTGCAAAAAAATTCGTCCTTTTTCCGAGTTCCACCTTTCTAGGAAAACTGCATCAATTTCGTAATATTTTGAATATTACGGAATTGTGTCCTCTTTGTGTATTGCGGAATTGAACCATATGAGACATTTCGGAATCATTGACTTTCCATTATTGCGGAATCATTGATTTTGCCATTATTGCGGAATTATACCTATTGGGATATTGCGGAACTGAGTACTGTGACATTATTGCGAAATTTTGCCATTATTGCGGAATTATAACAGTTTTGCGGATTGTGACACATTTTGCGGAATTGTGGCATCTTTGCGGAATTGTGACACGATTGCAGAATTGTGACATATATTGCGGAATTGTATCAAACACATATTGCGGAATTGTGTTACTCCACTTATTGCGGAATTATAACAATGGCATTTTGCGGAATTGTGGCACTTATTGAGGAATTGTGACAAGTATTGCGGAATTATGACATAATTGAGGAATCATATGTTTGCGGAATTCAAACGTTTTGACATTGCGGAATCATATCAATTGCCTCATTGCGAAATCATGTATTTGTAGACTTAGCCACTATCTAGACTAGGTTTGTTGCATCGTTTACAAAAAAAAAATTACGGGAATACCCAAGAAAAATTTAATCTTTCCTAGACCATTTTTAGGCCATTTATGCTTCGATTTCAAATTTTGGCGAAAAGAAAATTTTTTCGACCCAAAATTCGAATTTTTTCGGTTTTAATATTTGTAAAAAAATTTCAATTTTCAAATTTTTCCCTACTAGTTTTTGGCTATTTCTAACTCGATTTCAAAATTTGGCAATTCGCAAAATCTTCCAGTTTATTTTATATCAGACTGGGGTATTTTTTGTCGGACTAGAAAATTTCGACAAAATTTGATTTTTTGAGAATCCGAAACGCGCTTTCTACGAATTGAGATCCTGATTTACACACGACTTCTACAATGACGTATCAAAAAGACAGTGATGCTGCGGGTATTGAGAATCGTAATAGCACTGCCAGAAAGAGGAGGGATGTTGCCTATCTCCAGTCTCAGCTTCTTATAGCACAAAAGGAAGAAGCAGGAATTCCACTTCTAGCTGAAGAGTTTGATCTCGTGGCATCTGCAGCAACATATGATGAGGAAGAAGAGGTGACTACCAACTCTATCTTGATGGCTAATTCGCAGCAAGCATCAACATCGGTAATTCAGGCTGACAGAGCTCCTGTGTATGATTTAGACGGTTTATCTGAGGTACACCCACGTCTCAGTGATAATGAGTTATATAATATGTCTAATCAGGAGGAAGAGTATACTGAGTCACTTGAGCCTTCCACTGAGACACACGGGGATCAAACGAATAATAGCAATATTATTTCTAATGCGCCCAGTGTGGACCTTAGTGGAGATCAAGTAGCCCAACCTACAACCCTTCCCGACGAGACGCATGCGTATTATAAATCATTATTTGATAAGCTTGTCAAGGATGTTGCTCATGCGAATGTGGTAAATAATAAGTTTAGAGAAACCAATGTCAAACTGACCGCTAAGCTTGCGGGGTATAAGGAAAGGGAGAAAAGCTTTGAAATCCATCATGCTAAAATCAAGGAACTTGAACAAGCTCATGCTACATCGGTTTATCAAGAAAAATGCACAACTAAGAAATTAAATGCCTTACACTTAAGTAGTGCTAAAAAGATAAGCGAATTGAATGATGAAATCACCTCTCTTAATAAACAGCTTTCAACTGAAAAATCTATTATTTTGGATTTAAAAGAAGAACGAAAAAAGCTGAAACATGATTTCAAAATTCGAGAAGATGGGATTCTTGAGGATTTTTGCAAAGCTCAGGATAGGATTAGGGAATTAGACAACCTTTTGGTAAAACGTGGCCAATCTATGCAGACAATAAATATGCTCGCACCTAAAGTGAATGAGATAAATTACACCCGTTACAAAATGGATTTAGGTTGTCCTCTTCCTCCCAATCCCGAATATCTTAAGCAAGTTCAGGCCACAAATCAAACTCTATATAATGGTAGTGTGCTGTTGTCTAATGAGCATGATCCTCCTAGTGTGCATGATTCTGAGGAAACTACTGAACTTGCTGTAGAGACTCGTTTAAAAATGCAAAAGCTAAATAAAGAAGTGACACCCGTTTATTATCCGAAAGTCAATCCTCCAACTGTTTTTGTTCGGCCTAAAACGAGTACTGAAATGATTTTACTACCAAGTGAGGAATTGTCTGATGACCCTCCTAAACCGAGTATCACACGCCGATTTCTAAATGAGCTAAAAGATAACTTTGTCATTCTTAAACCTGTTGTTTATCACAAAACCACTGGCAGAAATTTTACATCACCCGTTCAGATTGAGGTTCACAAAAATCTTCAAAACAATATTAATCTGATTGTTAATCAAGTTGATGCTAGGATAAGCAATCTAGAAAATGCTTTTCTTAAAGAACTAGCCAACTTTGTTGAAGACTTTAAATCTTTGGCGAATGAGGTTGATGCATCTCTTGATAGAATTAAAGTTTTGGAAAGTGATCTTGAACGTCTATCGAAAGCAAGTAATAGTGGTGATTGTGATGAGAGTAACCCCGTTGCGGTAAAAATCTTTGTGTCGGATAATGAAACCCTCCAAAATGAGCTTGATCGTATGAAAGAGAAAATGGAGTCCTATGTCATCAAAAAGGATAATGAATTCACCGATCTTTGGAATAAATATGTCAAAAAATGTGATGAATGTAAGGATGACAAACTTTCATATGATAAAGCTTACAGTGAAATGCAACAAACAATCGAACTATTGCAAGCTCAGTTAGGAGGTGAATGTCGTGACAGTGGGCCTTCAACAAATGTTAATCAAAAAGAGTTCACGATTCTTCAACACCAATATGATTTTCTTCATAAACATTGTCATTCTCTTGAACTTGCTTTGCAAAACAAAGTCGGAAAAGCTCCAGATGACAGTAATTTACAAGTAAAACTCTCTGGATCATTTCGCAAATTGAACGAAAAGAGAGTGGAAATCTCTTATTTGAAAGCTCAGTTGCAAGACAAAGACATCGTGATAGCTGAGTTGAAGAAACTTGTTGGAAAGATGGGTGGAAAAACGGTGGAACCTAAGGTTGTAAAATCAGTTGTTAGACATCCCAATGCGTACATAGTGCCAAAGCCATCTATCTTAGGAAAACCGCCTTCTAATGTATCTAGGTTATCTCGTAATACTGATGTGAAACCAACTATTCCAAAACCAACCATGTCACCCGATGTTCCTCCATTCAGAAAACCCATTTTTGCTAAACATAACAATGTGGATGCACTTTGTACTACTCCTAAGAGTACTCCCAAGTGTGTGACTCTTACGCCCACAAAGGAATCCAAAGGTTCAAATGACGTTGTTCAAACCAACAATCAAGGGAAGGGTATGCCAAAAGGGAATATTCAGAAAGTAAACCCTATGTATTCACCACCTAGTAAACAAACAACTGCTAGAGTTCAACACACTCCTAATGATAGTCAACCAAAACCTAGAATCTCTTTCCAGCAACCTAGGAATTGGTAACCACCAATGAGTAGTCGTGTATCAAACAAGGTGCCTAAACGGTCAGCAAATCCTAGGTACATAAGGACTTTTGAGAATCCCAAGCTCCCTGTATGCCCCACGTGCAAAAAGGGCATTCACAATGGAAACCATTCTCATTGCATTCTGCAATACCTCTATGAGGTAAACTCTCGTGCCTTCTCACAAAGAAAGAATGCAGAATCCCATAAGTCAACACGGAGATTCACACCCGTCACAAAGAAAAGCAATGACAAGAAATCTTCAAGGCAGATAATTGTAGGACCTAGTTTCTCTCCAAAGAAGTCTTCCGATGTGTAAGAGAACACTACTCCTAGATCTAGTCTTCAATGGAAACCAACGGGTAGATCTTCAAGGAAGTTGGTCTTAAGTGGATTCCCATCGAGAAGAGTGATGACACCTGCTCCAACACTAATGCGAGTCATCTGAATGTAGAAAATGCATTTGTTACTCCTAACACTAGTATTTGTGCAAACTCTTCTTCTATCATTGCAGGTACAACAACGGATTCCGAACCCAGATTCTGAACCCACTTCTTCATCAAAGGGTTCCAATTATGTACATTCGATATCCCCTTACTCTGTTTTTCAAAAGTCTATTTTTGATTATTTTCGAAAAACTTGAAAAAAAATCAAAAATATAATAAAATGTAAATATCCACATAAAAAATACAAAATAAAAAAATATTTGAAAATACCAAAAATATTCTTCTCGGCATGTCTTTCAGTATCGATAATATGGACGCACCTAGAAATTTCGCTCAATAACGACACGGATGTGTACATAAAGCTCGAATGAAAGTTCAAATGTTTTCAAAACATGTCATTTCTATTTTCTTCAAATGATTTACAATTACCTCAGATTGTGACTCGTACTTCAAAGAAAGGGAAGTTGATCACGTTTGATAACTTATCCTAAACAACGGGAAAATAAATTTTCTCGGTCATGAGCTCTCATTAAAAACATTCCAAGTTTTTAAGCTCATGTAAACGACTTACGGTTATATGTCAGACTGTAACTCGAACTTCAAATCACGAAGAGTGTATCTTTAAAGATAACTTATCCTAATAACGGGTAGAGCAATCTATCTCGGGTTGAGCTTGTCACAAAACATTCAAAGTTTTAAGCTCAACATAATGGCTTATAGTCACATGTCAGACTATAACCCGGTCCCCAAAGAAAGGAAAGTCTATGACTTATCCTCAACAACGGGAAATTAAATTTTCTCGGTCATGGGCTTACATTAAAACATTCAAAGTTTTAAGCTCATGAGCTCAAGGAAAATGTTCATTTATGTACATTTTTCCTCAACAACGGGAAAATAAATTTTCTCGGATTAGAGCATAATTTTTCAAGATATTTTCAAATGATTTTATTGTAATTCTTTCAAAATTGTGTGCTCATATACTCCCCTATTTTTATCAGTATCCTTTTTCGAGGGGGAGTATAAAAGTCTCATAACATATAGTTACAAATTTTCATGAAACATTATTCTCTCCATGTTACATCACTAGTATATCAAAAATTTCACATACACATGCAATTTTTGAGGGGGAGAATAGTGATTATGATGTGATCAAAATGTTTCATTTTTGGATAAGATCTTTGATTCAAGTGCTTCCTTGCCCTAACATGTGCAAAATGTTTACTTAAATGATTTTGCATTTTAAAGCACATTTGTAGGGGGAGCGTTTTTGGTGATTTAGAAAGTTTTTCTGGTTACGATATCTATACCTTCAACACAACTATTCACGACGATATTTTTGTCAAAAGGTGGTTAGGTATTCGTCCTATGATCCAACCAAAACTGGAGGGATCTTCCCAGGGACAATCCATTAGAACTTAGAAGTCCTTAGGAAAGATGGAGTAGTTGAGTGTCCGGGAATAATGTCGACTAATGACTTAAGCTAGCAATGGAACAATCATAACAAAGTGCTAGTTATGACGTCTTGGTAAGCATTGAAGGGGTTGAAAAATGAAAAAGAAATGTAAGGATAAAGGGTGAAAAGAAAATAGCCCTCCATACAACTTAGGCAGAAACCGGGTCAATACATCTACTATCAGAATCACGTTGATGATTTCTGGTATTGAAGACAAAGCATCATGGACCTAGTGATGCAAAGCACAACCCTTCCCAGCCTACTCAAGCTTCTCTCAAAAGAAGTTTGTTTTATTGTCACGAAGTTCAACTCATTTCTATCAACTTTCTCACTCCGAGATAGTAGATATGGAAAAGGTGGCAGTCTGCTCCAGCCTCTAATCTCTAAATAAACGTGCACTTTAGAGTCTAGAGCCAACGAGATTCATCAAAAATCTAATTAGGACACTTATTCCATATTTCAATTGTTGTTCATCTTTAGAACACAAGTGATAAACCACAAAGTCCTACGCTCTATCCTTGTGGTATTGCTAGAACATTCAGAGTGATACTCTCTAGTATTCACAGTGATGAATGGAAATCCTTCCAGTGTTAACATCAAACAACACTGCGGTAGGTCATATGTAAGATTCAGTTGAATTAAACATATGATAACTGGAAAGCAACAGTGGTTTGATTCTGTTTTGATTCAAACTCGTTCCAGGTCTCTACGTAATATCTTTATGATCTTGCCAGAACATTCAGAGTAATACTTATTAGTATTTATAGTGACGAATGGAAATCCTTCCAGTGTCATCATCAAACAGCACTGCGGTAGGTAACTTGTGAGATTCTGTATGAATCAAACTTGTGTCAACTAGAAAGCAACAATAGTTTGATTCTTAATTGGTTCAAACTTGTTCCAGGAAATTGAATTGATGACTTAATCAGCAGAATGGAACTGCATGATTCACTCCTTACTATGAATTATCTTTTGATATATTCAAGTATTAAGAACGGCTACCACAGCCGGAAACCCTATCAAGGAAGTTCTTTAAACTTACCTAATCACAGGTACAGTACTTGTACTGTATAACGAAAACCGGAGGAATGTAAACGGTGGCGTAATCTCAAGAGTCATGATTCAAGACCACATACTCAAGTAAAGGAAGAAAGCTCAAGAACATCTAAAGACAAAGACTTCCGCTACTCTGATGATCAAGGGAGATTGTTAGTCAGCTTTCATCAATACTGCATAGAATGAGTATGTGGGGAAAGATACAAGATCACAAGATGGCAAAGTTTAAAGATCAAGTCAAGGCAAAGATCAGATATCTAAGATCACAAGTCATGAAAGGAATTATGAAAGAACTCTCAAGACAACGAGCTTCAAAGTCAATAACAACAATGAAGTGAAGTCACATATTAAATGACCACCACTTAGGGGGAGATTGTTAAAAGTATTTAAAGTGATGGTCGAAGAAGTGAAGTCACATATTATATGACCACCCCTTAAGGGGAGACTGTTAGAAGTATTTAAAGTGATGGTCATATAATGTACCGTTGCGAAGCTCGTGGAAAAGGCTACGTAATGGTGTCGAGAGTTCTATGTTACTGTTATGTATGTAACGGGAATTAGACCCTCACACAAAAATGAGGAAGGTCTCCCAAACTTGTAAGCCTTAGTATAAAAGGACAATCCAACCTCATTTGTGTGTGTGTCTCTTATAGTGCTTCTCCTATTTTTCTAGTGTGTTAGAGAGAGAAACTCTCCTTAGTTTCTCTCACTAAGATTACACACTCCTTTTATCTCTCTTTCTTTATTATCTCTAATCTAATATTTCCTTCTTAGTTTTAATCTTGTTCTTCATCATCTTTAATCTTGTTTTATAATTCGTGTTCATCATGCTCGTACCTTTATCCATTTCGTCCTAATACATCGTCTCATAAAGTTCTAAGCTTTTCATGTTTCTTGGTTCGTGTGTAAAGTTCTTACAAGACTTGGAGGTTTGGAGGTTTAGAAATTGGTGTGTCCTTTGCTTGAACAAAGCAAAGGGTGGTAACCCCTCTAAACCTTTCTCTTTTTTAACTGATTTGTGGAAATTGTGTAAACTTGCTTGGTGATTTGTACTTAAAGATTGCTTTTTTGATTATTATGAGTTTCATGGCTTTAAGTAGATTAGATATGCATGCTTTTTGGTGTTCTTAAGCTATTGTGGTAATTTGTCCACTAAGTGCTTTGAAAATCTAGGTTTTAGGTATATTAAGGGGTGTTTGGCTTTGTTGCTTATTTGCCTTGGTTGACATAAGAACAGGGTAAAAACACCTTGAACATACCCTAATAGATTGGTAATAGGTTATTGGTTACTTTACTATGAGGTTTTAGTGTAAAAAAGGTTGAATTGGTTTGTTCATTTTATGAAAAATCAGCAACATTAACTTTCTGTCCATACAGTTACTTAAGGGGTTGATTTTTGATGAATTGTGGTTGAAATCTTGTTAGTAGATAGTCTGTGTATATTTCTAAGGGTGTGGATCATATCATTGTGTTTTGTGTGAGCTTTGTGTCATATTTTAAGTGGTACAGTTCACCTAGAAGTCACTGCTGGTGTCAAATGCACCAGCAAACTATGATATTCACACACCAGCAGGTGTATAGGGTTTGCTACTTTGTTTTGTGGCTTGTAATTTGGTACACATCTAGCTTAGGGATAGGTTTAGTGGTCTAGTATATGGTCTTAAGGTTTTAGAGGTTTTTGGTAGGTTAAATGTGCCATTAATACTCACTGTAGTGTCGTATAACACCAGCAGGTGTTATGTGTTGAAATTTCGAGTTCCTTGGTGTGAATCTTGGCTAAAATATAGACCTCATGGTAGTATAGCCTTATATTGCCTGGTATCCAAGTTCGGGGGGGCTTTGGTTCAAAGTCCCCACAGACCTAAGTTTTCTGTCACAGTTTGCTATATTTGTTGAATTGTGGATTTTTGTTGCTTGATTGAGTATTTTTGGTGTGTCATCTTGACTCCCTACAACTCCATGGTTGTAGGGGTGCCTTCTGTGCCATGAAAAAAGCAAGGAACAAGCTCTAACAGCCTAAAATTACAAAAGTTTGACAAAAAAAGGTCAAACTTCCAACTGTTTTGTTCCTTTGTGTCAGATTTTTATTTTTTTAGATTTTTCAATTTTCCCCAGTAGTTTAAGTTAAAATAGAATTTTAGAAAAAAGTTTCACATTATTCTGATTGTTATTTAATTTTTTATGATTATTTTAATATAAAAATAGTTTTAGGGCTATAAAAACAGATTTAATTGGTAAAAAAATTTGGAAAATATTTTTTAGAGTTTATTAAGTATATTTGAGGTCTACAAGTTATAAAATATTGTTTGGCCTTTTTCTTAATTTATTTAATTTTTAGGGCTTTAATTAGCATTTAAAAATTAAATATAAATTAATTAAAAAAGTTTCGACAATTTTTCTTGATTTGTAAACCCTAGATATATTTTTAGGATCTTAAATTAATTTTTTTTGGAATTTTTAGATAACTTTTAATTTTCGTCGCATTTTACGTTTATACGTTTTTCGCGTCGTAGTGTAGTTTTTAGCATAACTCGTTATTTACTTTTCCAATCTTTCTCAACTAAAAACGTCACTAATCCAAGCATTTTTGTATATTATTGGCACACAAAACATAAACCTCCTTCGAGAACGAACTTGCAATATCGGTTTTACGGTTTTCCTAAATCGTAGAACTTAATACTTGCCATTTATACGTCTTTTTCCTAAAAGCGTATAGTTTACCTACAATCATTTGGGCGTCGCTGCCGGGGATGTGTTTTAGTGCCATTATATTATCGTCTTTGTGTCAGTAATGCGTTTTGCTTTTCATTTTGGAAAGCGTAAATACCGTACATACTAATTTCTTTGTTATTTTTCTACTATTAGTATCCATAAAAGTAAATAAAAAGTGTTAAATTGAAATCAATTAATACAAACTCGTTTTTCATTTTTATTGTGAATAGTATATTGTATTTACGTATCACAATTAATACACAATATTATCCAAATACGCGAGAAATCGCACCTCGATAAAGGGCGTTCTGGTCATTATCAAGTGTATCAAATTCAAACAAAAAATCAAAGGCAAAATAGATAAATAATCTTCGTTAAATTAATATCAACTAATACAAACTATAAGGTGGGTATAAGGCGGTTGTATTTCACGACCTGAAGAAAAAAGGCTCTTAAGTGCTTCGCGCCACCTCGTTTTCTCCGCTCGCTTGTGTGTATCGATTTAGTGATGATTGATTAAGGGTTTGCCATTCAAGTATTAATACATCTATTTTTGTGAGTTTACGTTATTGAACCCTCGAAACATTTTGGCGTTCCGCCAGCGTTTCAAAGTCGACGAAGGTTTTTAGTTGACGTAAATTCCTTCATTCCTCTTTGGATTCATTAATCAAGACTTTGATTTTTGGATAATTTTTGTGGATTAATTTCTACGTAATACACCGAAAATTCAAAAAATAAAAAAACCATCAAAAACCAAAAAAATTGAAAAATCGAAAACCCCAAAAAAAAATCTTCTTTGCTACCCCCCCCCCCCCCCCCCATTCTCTAGGTTAGTGCATGCGCACTCGATCGAAGGATTATTCTAACTAGAGACGTGTCAAATAGACGCAATCGAAATCGAAGGAATCGACAAGACGTAATTTAGAAATGAACGTTCTTAATATCGTTGTCGAAACTAGAGACGAGATGGCCGATAATCGAACGATGATAGAATTGATCCAAGCACCCACCGAGGGTTATGGAGATGCGATCTTAATTCCCGTAATCGATGCAGAGAATTTTGAAATGAAAAGCGGAATGATGACGTTGATTCAAGCGACAAAGTTTTTAGGTCGTGAGGCGGATAATCCTCACGATCACATTCGGAATTTTAATCGACTTTTAGCTACGAGCAAGTACAAAAACGTTGACATCGATGTCATGAAGCTTATGCTTTTTCCATACTCGCTCGATAGATCCGCAAAGGATTGGTACGAGAAAGAACCACCTAACTCCATAGCTACGTGGGACGATCTCGTGTCTAAATTCGTTAATCATTTTTCCCACCGTCTAAAACGACGTTTTTAAAAAACGAGATTACGAGATTTAAACAAAAGCCGAATGAACTGCTTAGAGACGTGTGAGAACCGCTTTAAGGAATTGCTTAGGCAATGTCCTCGCCACGGCTTTTTCGAGTTACACCAAATCGATACGTTAAATAACGGTCTTGGTTTTCAAGAACAAGATTCGTTAAATTCCGCCGCTGGTGGCAACGTTTTATGTAAAACTCCTAAGGACGCCTTATTGATTATCAAAAATCGATCCAAGGTTTACCAACTCCATAACACACCGAGTGTTGCCAATGTCGCTAATGTTAACTATGCTAATAGCAATATTGATAGGGTTGATGCGAAAGTCGACAAATTGACGAATGCTTTTACGTCGTTTTTTATTGAGATGAAAAACGCTCCCGCTACGGTGAAAGTGGTTAAGGCTTCGTGTACGTTTTGCGGTGTACCACATAACTATTACGAGTGTGCGGCTACGGATGACCAAACGTCGAGTGTAAACGCGTTAAATGGGAATTTTTCAAATCAAAATCAAAATAACGCCGGTCGATCGCAACAAACGTGTAGAAACTAGAAGGGGGTTGAATAGTTTCTCTTCGGTTTATGTCCTAATTAAAATTCTTTTCAATTAAGTTTGTCTCAAAACTACGTTTTACTTTAAAGATAGTTGCTTAATGATTAGGTTCATATCTAATGCATTAACAATGACAAATAGTAGATGTGAATGATGTGATAATAAGAGTAAGTAAAGAGTAAGGAAAGAGACGACCTAATAGGAAGACACCAAGATTTATAGTGGTTCGGCTATGAAGCTCTATCTTCGTTACTACTCCACTCATCGAGTATACTCGAGATTTCTACTATATCCACAAGCTCTCTTCCTGGCGAAAAAAACCTTACAACGTCGCTTACATAAGTAAAGGATAAATCAAACCGAATATGATGATTTGTAGTAGTTCAGTCACAAAACTCCTCACAAAACTCCCCTTTGCACTACTACATTTTTCAAGTTTTCGATTGATTATCAGCAAAGAAAGCCTTGTAACGTCGCTAACAAGTTTACTGATACTAAGGTAGATATCAAGATCTTTTTTAGTACAACCAAACTTGTTATGTTTTGAGCATCTAACATGACAAACTTGGTACCTTTGTATTTTAAGGCCAAAACTTCATCTCCAAAGTGGAAGAGTTTAGTTACTTGGCAAACTGATTTTTATAAAGAGAGGTGATTTGCATACTCTATAAAATGATTAACACACTCAAAATGTATGTGTGTTGACATTTATACTCTTTCGTGTGGGTAACTTTTAACACAAACAATAAGAGTAAAAATGTCAACACACACATTTTGAATATGTCAATCATTTTATGAAGTGTGCAAATCACCTCCCTTTTATAAAACATTTTACTTGAAATGAAGTTAAATATGATGGTGTGAATGTTTATTGAATTATGCAATATTTTATGCACAAGAGGTTTGTGCATTATGTATGATGCAACAAACTTTGATAAGTAAGCATTTTTTTTAATTCACATTTACTGTCTTAAGTGATATTTTTTAAAAGATTTTCACATCACTCGATCGTATGATAAGTAATACATACTATAAGTGTTTAGATTCTCACATGAATCGATTGTATGATAATTAATACGTAGCAGAGAAATGAAAGTTTTAGACTTAGGGTATGTTTGGCAACACGTAGCAGTAGCAGAAGCAATAAGCAGTAAGCAGAAGTAAAAGCAGTAAGCAGAAGCAGGAGCAGCAAGTAGTAAGCAGTTTGTTTGGAAAAAGTGTTTGGTAACGTAGCTGTAAGATGTAATTAGAAACTGTAAAATTACGAAAAAGGGCACATAACCTAATTACATAAATTGTAAATATTATAATTGAGGGTATAAATGTAATTTTATAATCATTCTGCTTGGAGCAGTTCTGAAATGCTTTTTCAGATAGCATTTGAGATTGGAGCGTTTAGACAATATTCAGACGCTAGTTGCTCCTTTACCAAACAAGCTTTGCAATAAAAACTCTAACTGCTTGTCGCTTACCGCTCTAAAACGCTTCAAACTGCCCGTTACCAAACACAGCCTTATGCGTTTTTCTTTTGTAATTATATTTAGTTTTGCAATATTTTTCTCTTGATATTGTTTCAAAATTTATGATATTATTATGGTTTAAAAAAATATATATTTTAGTTATTAAGCGTTTTTTAAAATATAAATATAAAAACAAAGACAAAATAAATATTCAAATCAAGTTTCATTAAATTGATTGAGAAGTGAAAGATACAAGTTGAAGCAAAAGCATGTGCTCTTAAGGACCTACTTAACCACTTAGGCTTAGTAGTAAACAAGTGCATGTTCCATTTCATCTTTTGAGCTTATCTATAACCTCTTATAGTCTAGTTTTCCAAAGAAAACCACTAACAAAAGCTCTACACAATTAATTTGCCAAAACAATCATGTTGAGTTATGAAATCACTTTTTCATGTGTTGAAATAATCTTTCTTGCATACAACGACTATCTATACTACTTCTAAAAGTATATTGGTATCTATCTTTTCAATCAATACAAAAAATTTAAGTAATCTAATAAATAAAATATAATGTATAACTTATTAATGCAAATAACAAACTAAGAATTAAATAATACAACATATTAATACTTATGTACAACCACAAGAAACATAAAAACTTTTACAACACGTTACATTTAAAACTATCATTAAAATGTAATTAATATTATAATTAAAACACCTCACTACCACAATTTATAAATAAAACAATATATTATACAAATGTCACTACAACTTATTTTTTCAAAATCAGTTAATAACAATTAATATATAACTAATACACTATATTACTCAAATATACAATTCTATATTCACTTTATAGAACAATTTAAAACACATATATCTACAATTTTGAATATTAAACCAGATTAACTGGTTCAGAACCAGAGTCATCATTGATTCGGCTAGACAATTAGATAAAGCTACATAAACCTTAAATTTCGCTTTTTGAGATGTTGTTAAAAAAGCGTAAATTAAAATATTGTTGACCGAAATTATGTTTCGTAGCCGCAACGCGTGGGTACTCTGCTAGTAAAAAGTAAACTACGGCGTGCATTAACTTACGAGTTAATAGGTTATAGAATTTTAATCACTGTTATGCCATATATAGTCTACACTACTATATAAAAGATGAATATACGTATCTTAACTCCAAATTTAACTCAAAACTAAAAATTAAGATAAAAATATCAAATTTTAATAATTAGATCATTTTTAATCGAAACATAACTCTAAATCAAAGATGCGATTTTAACTATTCATTTTTTTGAACAAACTTTTGTAACATTTTTTAAAAAACTACTTTTATTTTTAAATTGAATTATCGTGAAACTAATTAAGTTTTTTCATAATCTAAGTTTATCATATTTTTAAAAATTTTGTTTTTTTTTAATTCAACATTCATTTTGATTTTTTTACAAACTTTTTATTTTTATTTTTTTTTTAATTTTTAGTGATTTTATTTATTTTAATTCAGTTTTTTTTACACTTTAGCATTAATTGATTGTTAAAAAATAGTCATAAATTACTCAAAGTTAAAACCTTTTTAAGAAAATCTTCTCAAAGTTATCTTTAATTGTCAACTGAACTAACTTAGTTGATTAGTTGATTTACGCAAATATCATACTAGTATAACTTTAATAACTACATATTCTCAGTGTTTTAATTTAGTCACACAAAAAATGCTTCTTTCTTTCACTAAAAGTTATATCCTCTCCTCCATTTCACTAAAATTTACGCCGCCTATCTTCTTTGTTTTTCCGGCGGTCGGTTTTGGCCGACCGTTCGGACCTCCATCCTTTTTCTTTTATGTAAATATCTCTCATATCTCCCACAATAACAACCTCTTACCTACATATCAGTCCTTTTCTATCGCCAACTGCCGTTCGTCACCGCCACATCACCATCTGCTGGCTCGCTGCTACGGTTCGTATCTTTGCTGCTCAGATCTGTTACCTTTTGGTCTCTTCTGCTCAGATCTATCGCGATCCATCAACGTCGGCTGCCGTCTGTTGTTGCCGCCTCGGATTATGGATTTAGATTTGTTCGGTTTAGGTTTTTTCTTTTATGTATGTTTCTATGTATTTTGTGTACTTTTGCTCCAAGCTTACATTATATAGTTGTGGCTAGTTAAAGCTCACATTGGTGATTCCCCTCACCCTTATATTGTGTTGCTGTCTTTTGTCACAACCTTTTCGATGTATGTCTTGGTTTGTCTCAACTTGTTACCTCGTGTACTTTGTTTGACAAATCGGTTTCGATTTTATCTTTTCTAGTTCGATGTAACTTGTTTTGTACGACTTTCCTCCGTTTATAAGGCGTAATATGATTTATCTGTTAAGAAAAAAATAGTCACACAAACTAAAAGCCCGGATTTCCGAAGTTATATGTGTGAACTGTGAGTTAGAATCATCAACTCTGCTGCACAAAACTTCGGAGCTACTCTAGTTATGTATCATGCCAAAGCGTATTAGTCAGAATAAATACACATATCATTTACTATTATTTACGTAGTGTTAACAACAAATAGCCAATAAACTGCGTTGTTTTTTGTTTTTTCAGAACGGCATCTCAATCTTATTGAAATCCGACCTTCGAGTTAAATCATTCACCTGGAACTCAAACCACTAGGAGAAACTCCTAGAACTCACGGCTTCGTACTAAAAAATAAAATCATGAATTTTTGTCTCTTGCAAGACTTGAACCCATAATCAAACCTTCTCCTTAAGCTTCAGAAGAAACTCAGATAACCAGCTGTTTTAGAGCAGTGTTGCTAATTCTTTTTAGATTGAAAAGTTAATTTTATTAAAAATCACATTTGTTGATCAAAAAGTCGTTGAACTTTAGTTCATCGTCTACACCTTCGTATTTGTCACATACCACAATCAAATCAGTATGCATATTTGCGGGTGCAAATTTCAAACATAGATCATTTTCCTTGTAAAAAGGAAAACGCTTTTAAACGTGAAATCGCATCGATCATGTTTGAAATTGCAAAAACGAAAGAACCTTTTTTGTGTTGCATCATATAAGGAGTAAGAAAATGCAACATCCATGATCTTCAGTTTTAACACATAATGAATTATTCAAGATCTCAATAGTGAATTTGTAAAAGTAGGTTTTGGTTAGAAAGAGGTTTTTTTTTTTTGGATTTTATTTTGGTAAAAAAACAGGTGGTTTATTATATGTTTGATAGATTGATAGTAATGTTTATTCGTTTTGATTTGTGTGTATTTTAAAACCAAACTCTTCGCGAGTTGATTTTTTTATCAGGTTGTTTGAAGAAGAAAGGTATTTTGAATATAAAACAATTTACTTATTTTAAATGCTGACGTGTCGCTTGCAGACGATATCCATGGTAATGGAGCATATTTAGTAAGTCCTTTGATGATAAAAGTAGAGCTGAACATCGGTTCCGGATCGGATCGGATTGGATCGGATCGAGGATTGAAATGGTCCAAAACCCCGGATCGAGACCGGACCGAAATAGTCCGGTCTGGTCCGTGTTGGTTCGGTCCGGTTCGGTACTTGGTCCGGTCCGGTCCTGTTATGCATAATTGGTGAGATTTTGGTAAGACCGAACCGGACTGGTTCGGACCGGACCGAGGACCGAATTAGTCCAAAACCTTGAACCGAGGACCGGATCAAAATTGTTCGGTCTTGTTCGGATCGGTCCGGTCCGGTCCGGGTCGGTTTTGAGTCTGCCGTGCTCAGCCCTAGATAAAAGTATGTTAGTAAATTTATTATCTAAATATGGAAATTTTTGCAAGTTAGTAGGCTATTTATAAACTTAAACCTTTTTAAAAAAACAGTTTAAATAAAGATATCAAGAAAAACATTTTGAGTCCGGTTATTTTGGATACCTTGTATCCTTTGGATACAAGGGGACCAATCCCCACCTTCCATCAGCCAAAAATTAACAGTCCAGATTAATCTTTATTTTTTAATTAAAAAAAGCAGAGGGGTATTTTCGTCATTTTACAGCCCACCCACTCCCATCTTCCAAATACAACCTACCCCGTCCCTTTCTTAGATCGTAACAAACACACACACAAAAAAACACACACATAAGCTTAATCCATCATCCCAATCCAAAACACATACAAACAAAAAAAGATCAATAAATCACGTTAACAAAGTAAAGAAAAAGATGTCGAAGCTATTGAAGAAAAAATCACCAGTTTATATCATCATCGTATATATCTTTTTTAGCTTATTTGATGTAAATAAGCTTATTTTGATGTGATTATGGATGTGTTAGCTTTTTTTTCATAAGGATATGCTAGCTTATTTGATGTGTTATTATTAAGCTGATTTGATATGTTATAATTAAGCTTATTTGATGTGTTGTACTTAAGCTTTAATGTAAATAAGCTTATTAGGAGAGTTATGTGAGTAATCTTATGAATTAAAATAGAGTTATGTGAATAAGCTTACAAAAAGAGTTTGTTGAAGCTATAGGATAAGCATAAGGTGATGTTTGTGAATAAGCTTATTAGGAGAGATGTGCAGAAACTGTAAGTTACAATAAACAGATGTATCATATATGATACATCCATACATCATATATGATAAATATATCATATATGATATATGAAAGTATCATATATGATAACATGCTAATGTGCTTGAAAAGAAATACAAAAAAGTCTGGGATCTTCTGGTTGGTAAATAAAAGTTAGTTGTGCGCATACTATCATATTTGATAATATTGTTGAAATTCAACTTCTGGAATATATCATATATGATAATCTGGTTGAAATTCAGCTTTTCTAAGATATCGTATTTGATAATCAGGTTGAAACTAAAACCAAATCTTTTTATTTGTGTAGTGAAAGGTGTTTTCAATGCATATTGAAAAACTCAATCATCTCAAGGCCAAAGAAGTGAGCATAAAACAAGTATCGAAAGAACAAACAACGGCGTGTGCATGAGACGACTAAAGACGAGTGTCGAGTTTGCAACCAAAGTGTTGATGCATGGAATCAAGATCCATTGTTTTAGCCATTTGACTTGTTTATATTTTAGTAATTTGTGTATGACGTTGTAATGCTTTAACTTTGTAATGCGACTAAATCATTGAGTTTTTTTTTCTTGAATATGGAAATGGTGAAACATACGCGGATGTAAGTTTGGATAATATGCGTATTTTGTTGATGCTTTTATCATTTGAAGCATAGCTTTTTTTACCTTATCATATATGATAGTGATATATCATATATGATAAACAATGTAATCCTTAAATTCTGCCAAATATGACACTGCATTATCATATATGATAATCCATTATCATATATGATACTCAAAAAAAAGTTTGATAGATTAAACAATGAGGCTGCTGAATTCATGATTAAAACAAAGAGTATACTGGATTCATGATAAAATACTTGTTCAGTAAATAAAAAAGAGTACTTTCTGAAAGTAACATATATGATAATTCAAACAGAATGTATTTACATATAATATCATATATGATAAACACTTATTCATAATAAAAAATTAAAAAAACAAAAGAATCTGTTAAATTCATTCATGATTAACACCAAATAAATTCTTATTATTGAAACTACTCTTCTTCTTTCTTTAACCAATTCTTCTTCATACTCGTGCACGTCCGATTGTTATGATAGAAAACATCCCTTCAATGTTCACACAATCTGCATATATAAAAGACAGAAAAAAACATATTGGGTAGCATGTAATCAACAACTGTATCATATATGATAGAAACAAGTTTGAATAGTTTAAATAGATTTTGTGAAATTAGTCACAAATTTTGGGTTTTCAGTGGTTTGTTAGATACGTCATATATGATACATATGAGGTATCATATATGATAAACCTATCATACATCACATATCATATAACTATCATATATGATAAAAAGGTATCATATATGATACATCAGACTTATAGCTTACATCAGCAACAAAGTTAAAAATGCCTAGTACAGCTTATTTACACTAACATAAGCTTATGCATATCTCTCATACTTATAAAACTTGATAATTCACCAAAATAAGCTAATAAGCTAGCTTATTTATAAATCTCCACTAATATATAAGCTTATTCACGTAACTCTCCTCTAATTCATACACTTACTCACATAGCTCTCACATAACTCACATAATAAGCTAGCTTATAATTCGTTCAGAATAAGCTAAATAGAAGCTTATAAATTCAAGTAGTGGTAAATTAATAAGCTTATTGACATAAATAAGCTAAAATAAGAATAAACTATACCGGATGATCAACCAATCGATTCGTGATTTTTGATCGATCGATTATTGATGATGGATTGATCGATTCGTGATGATGGATCGAGCAATAAGATTTTTTTGATGTTCTTCATGATTGATTGTAGCAAAAAAAAAGATGATGGATCGATGTTGCTAGATAGAAGTTTACAGATCTGGTGTTTGTTAATAGAAAGAGAAAACACACATCGATGTGTGTGTTGAATGAAAATTATTAAAAAAGAAAATGGTTTATATAGTGGGCAGATGAAATGACGAAAATACCCCTGCAGTGTAAAATGGGTATTTAATCTCAGCCATTAGATGGTAGGGAGATGGAGGGTGGGGATAAGTCCTCTAATATCTTAGATAAGTTTGGTATCCAAATAAACTTAAATCAAACATTTTTTGTAAATCATTACGTGCTATTAGAATTTTCCACTTTGCTAAAAATGTCACTTTCGAAACTGAGTCCCTTTAATATTTCCCATATTTCTAACTCCCCCTATATAAGTATAACTTCATTTGGTCCATTCCTCATATTGTCCTAAACATTTCACAAGACTCTTCCAATGGCCTTTTCGCAGTTAGCCATTGTGGTACTACTTGTTTGCTTCTTTAGTATTGCCCATGGAGATTGGCAAAATGGTCATGCCACATTTTATGGGGGAGGAGATGCTTCTGGCACAATGGGTATTTATAATGAAAACTATTTTACTCAGAACTGTTTATTCAGATAAACACGTAAATGTTGTTAAGTAAGTTGATGTTTTGTTTTGTAGGAGGTGCATGTGGATATGGAAATTTGTATAGCCAAGGATATGGTACTAATACTGCAGCATTAAGTACCGCTCTTTTCAATGATGGTTTGAGTTGTGGGTCATGTTATGAAATGAGATGCAGTGATGATCCTAGATGGTGCTTGCCTGGTAGCATAATCGTCACTGCAACTAATTTCTGTCCACCAAACCCTGCTCAGTCTAATGATAACGGTGGATGGTGCAACCCTCCTCTTCAGCATTTTGATTTGGCAGAGCCTGCGTTTTTGCAAATAGCACAATACCGTGCTGGTATTGTACCAGTTTCATTCCAGAGGTAGCATTTATAAACTTCATAACCACTTATAATTAGTATTGTCAGTCACATTGCAAGGAAATTCAATGTATTACTCAACTATACATGCTAATTGTGGATGTAAAAAGCAAAAAGTAGCTTTAATATTTTTTACAACAGTAGTAAAAAGTATGTAACTTTTTATAAAACAGGAAGTATAAACTAAAATTTACTTTAAATTTTTTTGTCATAGAATATGTGTAACTAATACTGTATGACTAACAAATCTATGGTTTCTTCAATTGCTTTCTATAGGGTGCCCTGTGTGAAAAAGGGAGGAGTGAGGTTTACGATAAATGGTCACTCATACTTCAACTTGGTCTTGGTCACCAACGTTGGTGGTGCTGGAGACGTACACTCGGTCTCCATCAAAGGGTCAAACACAGGGTGGCAAACCATGTCACGAAATTGGGGCCAAAACTGGCAAAGTAACTCTTACCTCAATGGCCAAAGCCTATCCTTCCAAGTCACCACTAGTGACGGAAGAACCATCACGAGCTACAATGTTGCACCTGCTGGTTGGCAGTTTGGCCAAACATTTCAAGGAGCGCAGTTTTAAGTTTTCAGATATACTGAAAACTGAAAGTTAAAAAAGGGCATTGAAACTCAATGTTAAAAAATTGAAGTTTAAACTCTAAACTTAAAAATGAACTTGTATATTGCAGAGGTGACAAGTTAGCACCCGCCTATATTACGACATTCAGTATACACAATGATTTCTTTTGGGTTGTAGTGTGTTACTATTTTTTGCTTGTTTCTTGCTATATAATCTGACAGATTGAGAGTTCTATCATTGCATTGTTGTAATAGATTAATGAAACGATAAATTTACTCATATATATCTGCTTATCTTATTGCGTGATTCATTGGTGTTTATTAACAAATATTGCTATGTGCAATCTATTCTACATTGCAGCTAATCATTTATCCATTAAGGTTTTTGTAGATCTTGCAGCCATGTCATATCGGTTTTACTTCATACATATGGTCTTTTCGGCTAGGTACAAGGGTCCATATCTTAACAGACGTGTCGTTTTTCATTTGTATTTTATCCATGACTTTTTTGCAACTTATCATTTATAAGATAAATTGACCTCAAAGATATCATTTTACTCTTTCTTAAAAGACCCTTTTAGACCCATATGTTCTCTCTCCAAGCCATGCACAGAAACCGCTCCACTGGCTCATTATATCATTTGCATCTGAGAACTAGACCGTCTGGGAGTTAAAATGTACATCTCCCATCTGTGAGCTCCAACTGGCACACCAAATGATGCAACTGTATCTGCTACTGAAGCTTTGTGCTGCAAACTGCTAAAGGATAATTAACATGTCGTTTCCAAACTTATGATATAAACTATAGGGGGGAAAGTGGACGCGTCACGTGGGTTTACTTGCAGGAATAACAACGAAACAAGTTCAGGTTGGGTTTACCAGGATTAACCCAAAGTGACCCATTTACAAGAAAATGATTAGCTTCAATATTGCCACTGACCATTCAGAAATTATTAACTGTCAAAGAAATTTGGGTGTTTTGCGTTAGACACATAATAACTAGTGGCATACCTCCACGAACAAGTCTTACATTCCACAAATCTTTTAGAAACACCAATTGTGGACTTAAGTCCAAGTGTATTCCAAGAAACTTTTGTGTTTAGTTGGATGGAAAACACCCTTTTCTACAAAATGTTGAAAACAGAAAACGCGTTCAAATCATCGCTTTCTAGAAATATTTTCTAGAAAATGCAAAATCCTTGTTTTACCTTTTTGCACACAAAACCAAAAACTTCTTTTTTTTGTTTTCTAAGTTTTCCTCTATGACATAGAAAATTTATTTCCCCATTTGTTTCTTTTATAGTTTTAGAAAATGAAAAACACAAATTTCTCCAAATAAACGCGTTTTCTATATTTTTATGTGTGTTTGTGAAAAAAAAATCTCATTTCTTTTTCTACAAAATAGAAAATAGAAAATGATGAAAAATATTTTCCAACTAAACGCACCCTAATTGTTCCAGCTTTCGAATAACAGCAAAACCAACGGTTTCCAGACATATATGACCAGCCCAAACCTGAACAAAAAAAAAAAAGTAGATATCAATAATTCAATTTCTCGATATTCAAGAGCATTAAACACTTCTATCTAAGGCGTATTAAAACAAAATACTAGGGGTGGCAAAACATTCGGGTACATATGTTTTTTTCTTATAATTGGTCAAAATGGTAGATGGACTTATTAGATCATGGGTCAAGCAGGTGAAATGGGCTAATACAATGAACGTTGCTAAAATTGGTATTGTATGTAAGGTGGAATGAAGTAAAACTCACCACTCTCATGACTGTGAGTGTCACATCACTCATTCAGCAAATCTTAGATTCATCACAAAGAAAAGTGTAACGGCATCAAAACAAACACATAAAAAAAATATCTTACTTAATTATCACAACACGAACAAAAAAAAAGGTGCACCACCAAACAAGTGCCCAAGTTGGGCATGGCGAGCGCCAATAAAGGAGGTGTCTAGTGGGCTTGGTGCGTAGTGGTGGTTACCACCGTTCATTACGTCGGGCCTAATGAATGTTCAAATTTGTTGTAAACTTGTAACATGATGTACAGTGGAAACTATATAAAATAATAAATTTGAAATTATTAAAATTTATTAATTAAAAGAGTTATTAATTAATCGATAAATTAATAATTATTAATTTATATATTAATTAATATTATATTAATTTATAATAGAATACTTAGTTTACAAATACTTTTCAAGATTCTACTTAATTATTGTATACAATCAGTGGCGAACGCAGGATATTAAAAGGGGATAATTTCATATATCATTCTATTTTTTAAATCAATTCCATATATACCCAAATATGCTTAAAAATCATTGTAAATCATGCATTTAATAGTTGCACTTTTGGTATATATGAAATTGATTTGAAAAGTAGGGTGATATATGAAATTAATCCTATTAAAAGATGGGGTGTAAATTTTTTTTTTTTTGATAATGATATCAAAATACGGAAAAAGAAATAGTATCGAAATGATAAATCGAGTATTTTTACTTAAAATGCGGGATTTTAAGGTGTTAGAGAATTGAATGTTGTGTTTTTATACGTAGGTTGGGGGCAATTTGGTTTATGAATGGGGGGCACGTTCGAAAAATGCTTAAAATCGAAAAAAAATTACACTAAAATCTCATTTTATCGGGCTAGCCATGGGGGGGGCCGCCACCCCCATGCTAACATGTATGTCCGCCACTGTATACAATGCATGTACGTATATAAAATGAACGACCCAATTTAAAAAAAAACTTTCAATCTCTCACCTTATTATGCTTGTTGTGTTCAACAAAAAACAAAAGACAATTGAGTCATTTTTCAAGAAACTTTCATAAATCATTCATGTAATATGCTATATATAAGAAATTATTAATTTATATTTTATATGGGGTCTAAAGAAATTATAAAAAATGTATTATCTTATAATTTTAGCGAATTATTAATTTAGCACCTTATCTCCGAGTCGAGACCGGCTAAAAATATTATCTTAGAAAGTTTATTAAATAATCGAGTATTAATATATCGAGTTTCTACTGTATGATGTATTTTAGAAACTAAATTATCGAGTGACATTTAACGAGTAGTATGAGCTTTTTTATTTTTAAATAATAATAATTTTTTAAAATAAAAATAATCTTTGAATTCAATTTTTTTTAATTTGAAATTTTTCTTATTTGATAAAATTTAAGTGATAAAGAAATTGATGAAGAAAAAAAAAAGTCATAAAACTATATTTTTTTTGGTAAAAAGTTATCTTGGTAAATAAAAAAGACAATATGTGCTAGATTAGTGAAAAAATAAACTTAAAAAAATAATAAATAAAACTTTAATGGTTAAATTTTAAATAAATTAGATGATAATAAATGAAAATTATAATTTTTTTTATAATGTTTTAATAATTTTATAAAATAAACAAATATCCCTCATATATTTTATATCTATACTATCTATCTATCTATAACTTCTATACTACTACATCAAAAATTAAGATAAACAAATTAATAACTTAACCATTAGATCATTTTTAAAACAAACCTAACTTCAAATCTTGACCTCATTTCTTTTGTAACAAACTGTTGAACAACTTATTAAAAAATTATTTTTATTTTTAAATTGAAATATTTTTTAACTCATATATTTTTTTCATAATCTAATTTCACCATATTGTTTAAAAAAAATCTCTTTACTTAAACATCCATTTTGATATATTTACAAACTTTTTGTTTTTTTTTTCACTTTTAGTGTTTTTATTTATTTTAGTTCAACTTTTTTACATTTTAACGTTAAATCGATTACTAAAAAATCGTCATTTATTACTTGTCGCTGCATTGCGCGGGTACCATGCTATTACTTCTATAAAATGTGTATATACACATCCTAACTCCAAACCAAAAATTATGATAAACTAATGACTGAGATTTTGCTAGGTTGAAAAGTTCGTTTCTCGATATCTTCTCGAATTGATTTCCGGTTCAATGTGCGACTCAGTTGTTCTTGGTGGAATAAAAAGGGAATGGTCGTTGTCTAAAACTATTAAAAAATAAAGACTTGGCACGATAAAAATAAAGACGGTAAAAAGAAACAATGAAAGATAAAAAAACTTGACGAAAAGTAAATGACGAGAAATTAAAAGGGAAATAAAGTAAATGACGCAAACTAAAACCTAAACTAAAAGGGAAGGCAAGTAAAAGTACACATAAAGAAAAAGGCGGGAAAAGTAAAGCTTAAAAATTAAAATCATAAAACTACAAAAAACTGAAAACACTTCATTCGGAATAAAGCCTTCATTCGGAATAAATCAAGTCATCCGGAATAAAGGGGCTTCATTCGGAATAAACATGTTCATCCGAAATAAACAGCTCATCCGGAATAATTTCCTCTCATTCGGAATATTGGGCTTCATCCGGAATAATTGACTTTATGCGGAATAATTGCTCGTTCGGAATAATGTGTTGATCCGGAATAAAATATATTCCGAATGAAAAACTTGATCCGGAATAATAGAATATTCCGAATGAAAGGTTGATCCGGAGTATTATTCCGAATGAAAACCTTTTATCCGGAATGTTTATTATTCCGAATGAAGCTCTTGATCCGGAATATCTGAAAATACTGATTCGGAATGTTTAAAACAACAAGCTCATCCGGAACATTAAATTGATTCGGAATAATACTAAAAATCCCTTCATCCGGAATGTGTCACTCATTCGGAATCTGGGTAACAGTGGAAGAACGAAGAAACAGGGAATGAAGAACAATGACGAATTTAACCAAATCTAACCAAAACAAACCAAAAGATTAAACCAAAACAACCACAAATGATCTACTAACAATAATCAATCAAAACAAATCAACAAAACTAACAAATAAAGCCAAATCAATCAAAACCCATAATAAGTGTGAAAACACTTATCCTTTTACCACTTATTTCTAATAATAACAAGACCAAAACGTGTGATTTATGTCGTAAAAGTCGGAATTATGCGTGGTTTGTGTTCTTATTGTGTTTTAGGACCAAAATATGTAAAAGGAAGAAAACACGGGTTTTCACGGGCTTTTATCGAAGAAAACGGGAAAACACGAAGTCAAAAGATCAAGAGTGCAAAAAGAACGGAAGTCCAAGACCTATTCTGAAGATTTATCGAAGAAAAAGTCTAAAGACGGAAGTTTAACGAAGTCGAAGAACTTAAGTCTAATAGAAGAAGAAAATTAAAAGACAAGTTCAAATCCCGAGACGACAAAGACAAACGTGAAGAAAGCAAGAAAGAAGATGCAACACATGCACTCATTCCACCTTCCCTATAAATACCCTCCTAATAGTCATTAGGAGGGGAGTTAGATAGTTTTAGTTAAATTTCACTTTTTCATTTTCTTTCTAGTTTTAGAGAGAGAAAGTCTTAAACTTTCTCTCAATAAGTTTCATCTTTTTCTTTTAATCTTTCAAGATTAAACACTTTGTATTGCTTATTTCATTAATCAAAGTTCTATTTTAAGCTTTAAATCCTTAATCTCATTCTACTTTTCTTTGATCTAGATTGATTTTGGTGCGATTATCATATGATCCGTGTTGTTCTAATTGATTTCGTGCTTAAAAAGTTAGTCTTTTGATCATTTCATAAGTTTTCATTTGATTAAGCTTTAAGACTTTTGTGCTTATTGGCTTATTTTTATGATTAGCTTATTTGTTTATAAAAGTTTTCCTTAAAAAGTTTATGTTTTTATTGTTTGATCTAAAAAGTTGTTTAATTTCGGGTTAGATAAGTTGATTAGTGCTTATTTGATCCGGTTTATTATTGGTTTGTTGTTTCGGGTATTAGCTTAATTAATTTAGCTTATTACCTAGCTTAACCGAATTCCACAAATCTAGGAAAGGGTATAAACCCCTTTCCGATTGCTGCCTATTCCGACCTGTCCACCCCTCTTTCCGATTGAGTCCAATCGGAAAAGGGTTTTGAGTTTCCGATCGCAACACCAAGTATTCCGATCTGCACTCCCCCTTTTTCCGATCGAGTGATCGGATTAGGGTTTGTCTATTCCGACGGTAAGCTTCTGCACATTCCGATTGGGTATTTTTGCAAGTATTCCGATTTGGTCAAGTTTGATATTCCGATTGAGTGCATTATCCCACGTTCCGATCTGGATGATTTTGGCTCATTCCGATTGTACCTTCAAGTTGCATTATTCCGATTAATGAGTTTTCAAATATTCCGATTGTAGCTTCATTGATATTCTGATTGCAATTTTTCCCCCCATATTCCGACCACCAGATCGGAATACATTCCGATCTGGGCTTGTTTTTACTTATTCCGATTGAGTTGTTTTGGTGTATTCCGATCTTACTTTCTTTTAGTACTTTTCAACTAAGTTCTTATTTTTAGAAAGTTTTTCCAAGCGTTAGTTTTATTTAGTGTGCTATAATAACTGACTTTTGGTTGATTAATAAAAAGGTTTTTGCTTGCAAGATCTCTCTTTGCGTTGCTCGTACCCAATTGATATATATCGTTGTTTCGTTCTCGGTATCTTATCGAATCGATCACGGTCAAAAGTAGAATCGTTGTAATTGGTGACTAAAAGGGGGAGCTTTGGTCTAAATCTACTAAAATGTAAGAACTAGAAGTAATTATAACTGAGAATAAGTACCTCAACACTGAATGGAAAAACTCAACTCTGGATCCTTATGCGGAATGTACTGCTCCATTCGGAAAGTTCCCCTTACTCGGAATAATTTATGCCATGCGGAACAAAGCTCTTATGCGGAAAGTAGCACTTATGCGGAATATTTTGGAAAAAGCTCTATTCGGAAAATGTCTCTTATGCGGAACAATGAACTCTATGCGGAATACGAGGGCCTATGCGGAAAGTAAGCTATGCGGAAAAATGTCTTACTCGGAATAATCTTCCTTATGCGGAAAAATGCCCTATTCGGAAAGCAAGATTCTATGCGGAATAATGGGACTATTCGGAATATGGAAAATATTCCGAATAGAGGAAATGGAAATCAGCCTATGCGGAATAAATGACAAATTGCCCTATGCGGAATGAATGTTCTATTCGGAAAGTGTTGACTATGCGGAATATCTTAAAGAAAAACCTTATTCGGAAAACCTTGGAAAGAAAACCTTACTCGGAATAATTATATATTCCGAATAGACAAGAAAATTAGCAACTACTCGGAATAAATGAAATATTCCGAATAGACACAACCCCAGATTCCCTATTCGGAATCTGGGCGAGATCAGAAAGTGAAGCGACGAACAGGGGAATTTAAGGAACACGAATTCAACACCAAAAATCACCAAGTTCTTGATCAAAACTTAAACCAATTCTACCACTAATCCGTTACTCATAGAAAGCTAGAATCCAAAACAACAAAATCACAAAACCCACTTACTTTTGACAATCAAACCATACGAATAATACTTAAGAACTAAGAGACAAAAAGATATGAAGAACAAGATTATGGAAAGATTAAAAGATGATTTGTATTAATGAATTAAGATTCACAAAACAAGAAAGGATTACACTTACACGAATGGAAGAAATTAAACAAGATGAAAACCACTCCTTAAGGGAGATGGTTCCTAAAAACTAGGAAGAAGAATAACTGAAAAACTAGAAGAAGAGCCCGTCCGGATGTGTGAATGGGAGGAGTATTTATAGGCTTCTCCCTTGGTTGGTGAGCGGGCTTTCTTCCTTTCTTTTTGTCTTCTCGTCTTTTCAGAAAAGTTGACGTTTTTTATTTTGATTCGGGATTTGTCGACGATTAAATTCAACTCGTCTTTTAATTTCTTCGTTAAATAGACTTGAGTTTCTTCGACATGTGTAAATCTTCCGTCTTTGGTCCTTTTCTTCGATAAATCTTCAAATAGGCCCATTGACTTCAAATCTTTTGCATCTCTTGGACGATGGACTTTGTCTTCAGTCTTTTTCCTTGATAAAACCCGTGCAATCCCATGTTTTCTCCAATATTTATCCGGTTGGCTCTGAAAACACAACAAACACACAAACCACGCATAATTCCAAACAAATGACATTAAACACGTGTTTTGGTCTTGTTTTAGCAAGAAATAAGTGGTAAAAGGATGGGTGTTTTCACACCTATCAAATCCCCTACACTTAACCATTGCCATGCCCTCATGCAATGCTTAGTGATAAAGCAACATTACACTTTTCTCATAATTAATTAACCTTGGCCTTATTCAAATACTAATAAACAAAAATTAAAGCACTAAGAGAAATTTAAAGTAAACAAAAGGATAGAACATAGCTATGTGGAAATAACTTGTAAAGAGATCGAGGACTTACATTAGGGCTTTGGTGCTGCAAAGATTTATCACCCTCAAGTTTCAGGTTCCCCAAACTAAGCTTAAAAACGAGATCATTGTTATTATAAGTTAGCAATTCAAACACTTACACACATGGCTTAATTAAATGCTTAAACTCCCTTATTCCTAGGTGTATCTCTTATATTTTATTTTTGTCTTAGAATGATCATGAAGATGCATTTTTGGACTTATTTCGATAGTTTATTTAGGCTGAAAGCAAAGTAGGACGATTTGATCAATAGTTAGCTAAAGGACAAAATCTCTTAAAACTGCTTCTCGGGATATCAGAAAGTTCATATCTTGGCATAACTCGGTTCACGATTTGAGACCTTTCTCGGGCCGATATTTGGCATGTACTTCATACTTCATATCTTCGAGAGACGTTCTTGAGATAATGGTCTTCTCATCATAATAGAGTTTCTTCACTTTGGAGACTTTTGAGGGGTACTCCAACTTTGTTGACCACGACTTCATGATTATTTCTTCAATCTCTAATTGGGATTTTGAGATACAACGATCCGCCTCCTTTTCGGACTTGGATCTATTTATCCTCATACCTTGTTAGGGTCTTTTCGGATAGACTTCTCCATGATCTTTATGGGAGTTGATTGCTTTTCGTCGTGAGTCTTGATCCTTCATATTGATTTTGGGAATAATGCTTTTCACATCACTTTTGGATCTTCAGCAATAAAATTGAATCCTCATGCCTTGTTAGGGCCTTTTCGGACTCGCCAATCTTCGCGCCCCGCTTCATAAGTTATGCCTTGGCTATGAACTCTCGTCATTACCGAGCAACTTTTAAACGATCTTGGGCTAGAAGCTAAGTAACCTTTCAAATCGTACGACCTTACTTATTGCAGATAAATTATTAGCAAGTGATGGGAGAACAGGCAAATAATTACACCAAGTGAGCTTGTGCAAGAATACCGACTTATAATTGACTCTATCATTTCTCGTCCTCCACAATTTAAAATCCCAAGTAATGAGACTCGTGGACACTTAGCCTAATAAACCAATTAAGGTCTACATGGTTAAGGGTACTAGCTAGAATAAACTTGAATAAGTCTATTCGGGTTGAGTCAAAATAAACGCAACGGGCCTAATATGTCAAAGATTTCTAAACTAGCTACATCACTTTATTAAAAATTTTGACTTTATTGTGAGATATATACATATGAAAGCAACGATAAAAATTTAAAAATTACGACTAAATGGCCAAAGTTAATAAAAAATTTGAAAAATGTTGAAAAAGATGATTTTCCGGTTTAATGAAGGCATTTTCATGGAAAAGTCCACTTAAAACTTCGATAGAAGTCCCCCCTACACTTAAGATAAACATTGTCCTCAATGTTTAAGCATGTGGGAAAAATCTCCCCTACACTTATGACATTGTGCACGTTGGTTAACTCGAGTTAAGGAAGAGACGACTAAAGTGATCAATTTCAAATGTGAGTATGAAGAAAATTGAATCACGATAGTTGAGAGATAGAACCGGATTTCGGATAACATGGGGGCACGGTTCTTCAAAGATTCCAAGAGTGCAATAATCCCAGTAATCACATCACCATCCAAAAACAAGCAACCTATATAGCTCCCCCTACACTTATGATGAAAAACGGGAAAGGGGGATAGATACTCGGGTTGCCTCCCGAGGAGCGCTTGTTTTTGTTTACCGAGTCGCGAGCCTGACTCGGTCCCGAACTAATTCAAGGGAAACGTGGTGAGGGATGGAATCATCTACTGAGAGATGTCCGCACCAACGTACAATTTCAAACGCTGGCCATTCACCTTGAAGTTAGGCCCATTTGGCTGAGAAAGCTCAATGGTACCGTAGGGAAAGACATTGGCGATGGTGAATGGACCAGACCAGCGGCTCTTCAACTTGCCTGAGAAGATCTTCAACCGAGAGTTAAAGAGTAAGACTTGATCACCAACGTTGAACTCTCGGTTCTTGATTTTAGCATCGTGGATAATCTTGGTCTTCTCCTTGTAGATCAATGAGTTCTCGTAAGCTTGATTCCTCAATTCTTGCAGCTCGTTGAGTTGAATCTTTCGAAAATCACCGGCTTTGTTGATGTTGAAGTTAACCCACTTCAAGGCCCAGTATGCCTTATGTTCCAGCTCGATGGGGAGGTGGCAGGCTTTCCCGTACACAAGACGATAAGGTGTACAACCAATCGGCGTCTTATAGGCGGTACGGAAAGCCCACAGAGCATCATCAAGTTTATCGGCCCACGAGGCACGATGCTCTCCTACAGTACGTTCCAAAATTCTCTTCAATCCACGGTTGGATATCTCGGCTTGACCGTTGGTTTGAGGATGATAAGCGGTGGAAAGACGGTGATTGACACCGTACTTAGCCATGACTCTTGCAAATTGATCGTTGCAAAAATGAGTCCCGCGGTCACTGATAATAGCACGAGGAACACCGAAACGAGCAAATAGTTGTTTCAAGAACTTACAAACCACCCTCGCGTCGTTAGTGGGTAAAGCTTTGGCTTCAACCTATTTAGAGACGTAGTCGACAGCGACAAGGATGTATTTGTTGCCTTTAGAAGAAGGGAATGGCCCCATAAAGTCGATGCCCCATACATCAAAGATTTCACATTCTTGTATGAAATTTTGAGGCATCTCATCTTTATGTGTGATCTTGCCTTGTTTTTGGCACGCATCACAATGTTTAACCATCTCGTGAGCATCACGATAAATGGTGGGCCAATAGAATCCCGAATCAAACACTTTCTTAGCGGTGTAGTTGGGACCAAAATGACCACCGGTGGGTCCTTTGTGGCAAGCTTGGAGAATATCAAAAGCTGCCGGTCCGTCAACACACCGACGAATGATCAGATCAGCACATTGTTTGAATAGAAAAGGGTCATCCCAAAAGTAAGTCTTAACATCGTGCAAGAACTTCTTCTTTTGTTGGGATGTTAACCCTTGGATAAGAACACCACCCGCTAAGTAGTTTGCAATATCGGCAAACCACGGGGTGTCATCAAGATTGGGATTTATAGACATTAACGTCTCAAGGGGAAAAGAGTCATTGATCTCTTTGTTCGGATGGTCCCCTTGATATGGATCCTCAAGTCTGCTTAGATGATCCGCGGCCAGGTTTTCAGCACCCTTCTTGTCACGAATGTCAATGTTGAATTCTTGAAGGAGTAAAACCCAGCGGAGAAGTCTTGGCTTAGAATCATTCTTAGTCATCAAGTACTTCAACGCGGAATGGTCCGTGTATACGATGGTGGTGGATAAAACAAGATAGGGGCGAAATTTCTCAAAAGCATAGACAACAGCTAAAAGCTCTTTTTCGGTTGTCGTATAATGCAATTGAGCCCCCGTCATTGTTTTGCTAGCGTAGTGGATTGGTTGGAAGTGTTTATTCACTCTTTGGCCCAGAACCGCACCAATAGCAAAGTCGCTAGCATCGCACATCAATTCAAAAGGCAGCTCCCAATTAGGGGTAACCAAGACCGGTGCCTTAGTTAGCTTATCCTTAAGAAGATTGAAGGCTTCGAGGCACTCTTTAGAAAAGATAAAAGGAGTATCTTTTTCCAAGAGGTGGGTCATCGGGCGAGCGATTTTAGAGAAATCCTGAATGAATCGTCGATAGAAGCCCGCATGACCCAGAAAACTTCTCACACCCTTCACGGTTGAAGGTGGAGGTAATTTGGCTATGACATCAACTTTAGCACGGTCGACTTCAAGACCGGCTTTAGAGATTTTGTGTCCTAGCACAATGCCTTCTTTTACCATAAAATGGCATTTTTCCCAATTCAGAACAAGGCGAGTGTCTTCGCACCGCTTAAGCATACATTCCAAATTGGCAAGGCACGAAGAGAAGGAATCCCCGAAGACCGAGAAATCATCCATGAAGACTTCCATGGTTTGCTCAACCATGTCATGGAAGATAGCCAACATGCACCTTTGGAAAGTCCTGGGAGCATTGCATAAGCCAAAAGGCATCCTTTTGTAAGCAAATGTGCCATAGGGACAAGTGAATGTTGTCTTCTCTTGATCTTGGGGATCGATGGGTATTTGAAAATAACCCGAGAAACCATCCAGAAAGCAGTAATATTCATTACCCGCTAGACGTTCAAGCATTTGGTCCATAAAAGGTAGAGGGAAATGATCCTTTCTCGTGGCATCATTGCGTTTGCGGTAGTCTATACAAACTCTCCACCCAGTAACGAGACGGGTAGGAATCAACTCGTTGTTAGCATTGGACACAACGGTAATTCCGCCTTTCTTAGGCACACAATGGACTGGACTAACCCATGGTGAATCCGAAATAGGGTAAATCATACCCGCATCAAGAAGTTTGATAACCTCTTTTTTGATGACGTCATGGATTTTAGGATTCACCCTTCTTTGGCTTTGAATAGTGGGCTTAAAGTCGTCCTCCATGAGAATTTTATGTGTGCAGAAATGAGGATCAATTCCACGGATGTCGGAGATTTTCCAAGCGATAGCTCTTTTATGCTTCTTCAACACAGCGACAAGTCGGGCTTTTTCGTCTTCTTTCAGATCCTTAGCGATGATGACCGGTAGCTTCTCGTCGTCTTCTAGGAAAACGTACTCAAGATGAGGCGGTAGGTCCTTAAGCTCGAGAGTCGGAGGATCCTCAGTAGATGGTGAAACTAACGATGGATCATCATTAGTCACCTCTTTAGGAGTAGGAGGAGAGACCGGGTCCTCATTGAGAAGTCTCTCAATAGTACGAATATCTTCATCCCAATTGGTGGACAAATTATCATACTTAATATCAAGAGGACCCAAGCTAGCTTCGAAATCATCCAAATCACTTTCTCCAAAAGGAGTCAATGCTGGAGCAATTGAGGCAACGGTCTCAACATTGGGCAGAGAAAAAGGAGTACTTTTGCAAGCATCATGAAAATGTTCTTCACAAGCCTCATCGAGAACATCAATAGCATTAACGCTCTCATATGAATAAGGTTGCTGAGAAATCTTACCCATGTTGAAGACAATTTGATCGTCACCAACTCTCATGATTAATTCGCCTGCGGCTACATCAATGAGAGTGCGACCGGTCCTCGGGAATGGACGTCCAACGATTAATGGAACACGAGGGTCCATCTCGTAGTCAACGACGACAAAATCCGTCGGGAAGGTGAATTTATCAACGCCAACAAAGACATCTTCGGCTATCCCCACTGGATAAGCAACCGTACGGTTGGCTAATTCCAAAGTCATTTTGGTGGGGACTAGCTCGGGGAGAGATAATTGCTTCCAAACACTTAAAGGCATTAAGTTTATACTGGCACCTAGATCTGCTAGGGCCATGCAATTCTCTACTCCCGGGAAGTTGCAAGGAATCAAGAAGCGACCCGGATCACCAAGTTTGGTGGGCAATTTCCTTAAGAGCACTGCGGAGCAGTTCTCATTAAGTTGGGTCTGAGCAATGTCAAGAAGCTTTTCTTTATCACTTAGAAGATCTTTAAACATCTTAGCGTATTTGGGCATGTGAGCGAGAGCCTCGGCAAAGGAGATGTTAAAATTCAATTGTTTAAACATTTTTAGGAAGTTTGAAACCTGAATATCATCCTTGCTCTTTTGCTTCTCTTTCCTCAACCTTGAAGGATAAGGTATATTGGATGAAGAAGAAGGCTTTAAGGGGATAGGATCACTCACAACCACGGGTGGTGGGGAAATGGGGATAGAAGGTGAAGGAGGTGGAGAAAGTTGCTCTTTTTCCTTTTTCACAATCACGGGTGGAGGTGTAGGAAGCTCGGGTTCCATATAACCTTTTCCACTACGAGTGGTGATTGCTTTCATCTCCCCTCTTGGATTCGCAACGGTATTACTCGGAAGAGTACCCGAAGAAGAGGGTTGATTACCTTGGATGAGCGAACCAATCATATCACGAATGTGAACAGCTTGATTGTTAAAAGAGTTTTGCATGTTGGCATTAATAGCATCGTTGTGTTTGGCCATATCATTCCTTAGCTCGGCTCGAATATCGCTTCCTTGTTTCACCATGTCATTTTTCAAGTTGACAAACTGACTCTGAAGATTCGTCACCATCTCACGATTAGTCTTCATGAATGACTCGACGTCGGGATTCACTGTCATCGGTTGATTGAGAGGTGGAGCTTAGTAAGCTTGAGAATTTCCTTGAGTTGGGTAGGTGTTTCTTTGGGATTGATATTGATTTTGAGCACGAGGTTGGGATTGGTTGTTTCGGTTATAGCTTTGTTGTTGGTTTTGGTTTGCAGGAGGGAAACCGGGAGGTGCAAGATAATTGTTGAAACGATAACTTAGCAAGCTACGGTCTCCTTGAGGACGAGCTTGATAGCCTCCCGTGGGATATGTACCGTATGCCGCGTTAACGTTTTCAGAATAATTGCCTTGAGTTGAAGGACAATCATTATAAGAATGAGGACCACCACATGTGTCACAAGAAATAGCAACGGCTTTAGCTTGTTGAAAGTGGTTTGTGGCTATGGTCATGAAATTCTTGTTCATTTCAGCGAGTTGTCGAGAAATTTCAGTCATCTCAGGATTGGAAGTAGTAGAAGAAACATTGACTCTCGAGTTAGATCTTGAGGATGCGGATGAATCCCAATTCTTGTGGTGAGTAGTCATGTTTTCAATCAACTCTCGACACTCCTCTGGTCTCCTTTTCATAAAAGTACCACCGACGGCGGCATTGATAGTGTCACGATCGCGAAAGGTGAGACCATTGTAGAAGGTGTCAATGAGAGTGACGGGGAGCATATTGTGATTAGGACAGTGGTCGATCAAATCATTGTATCGTTCCCAAGCATCGAAAAGCGATTCATCATTCTCTTGCATAAATCCACTGATTTGGTTACGGAGGTTAGTGACCATGGATGGTGGGAAGTAGCGCGATAAAAAGCGTTGAGTCATGTCGTTCCACGTATGAATAGAATTCTTAGGAAGACGGTCAAACCATTTTTCGGCATGGTGAGAAAGCGAGTGAGGAAAGAGTTGGAGGCGAAGGTCATCCATAGAAACACCGGGAGATTTCATGCTTTGGGTAATGGTTATGAATTTGTCGAGGTGTTTGTTGGCATCATCATCCGGAATTCCGCGAAATGGATTCGTTTGTACTTGCTGGATCATGTGATGCTTCAACGAAAACTCCTGAGCCGTGACATGCATCGGTGCAATCGGGCCTCCACGTCCATTCATTGTGGGTTGACATAGCTCCTCCATGGTTCGTAAATCAGGTAGAAGGACATTGTTGTTGTTGTTGTTGTTGTTGTTGTTGTTCAAATTGTGTTGAGGTGGGTGATTATTGTTGTTATTAACACCAGCCATGTCTAATTGTTCGAGAGTCTCGGGCTCTGAATAAGACGTGGATCGAGTACGCATACACTAAAAAGAAAATGCAAGAGAAAATATTTTTGGTTTTTATAGGTTTTTTAATGTTTTTGTATTTTTGAAAATTTTATATTTTTATGGATTTTTGAAAAATTTTGTGCTTGAAAATAACGTTCCCGAAAGAACGGATCCCAAAATCCAATTTTTCTCACAAGAAACCGTTGATCCTTACGAAAAGAGCCGGCAGCGGCGCCATTTTAATAACTGACTTTTGGTTGATTAATAAAAAGGTTTTTGCTTGCAAGATCTCTCTTTGCGTTGCTCGTACCCAATTGATATATATCGTTGTTTCGTTCTCGGTATCTTCTCGAATCGATCACGGTCAAAAGTGGAATCGTTGTAATTGGTGACTAAAAGGGGGAGCTTTGGTCTAAATCTACTAAAATGTAAGAACTAGAAGTAATTATAACTGAGAATAAGTACCTCAACACTGAATGGAAAAACTCAACTCTGGATCCCTATGCGGAATGTACTGCTCCATTCGGAAAGTTCCCCTTACTCGGAATAATTTATGCCATGCGGAACAAAGCTCTTATGCGGAAAGTAGCACTTATGCGGAATATTTTGGAAAAAGCTCTATTCGGAAAATGTCTCTTATGCGGAACAATGAACTCTATGCGGAATACGAGGGCCTATGCGGAAAGTAAGCTATGCGGAAAAATGTCTTACTCGGAATAATCTTCCTTATGCGGAAAAATGCCCTATTCGGAAAGCAAGATTCTATGCGGAATAATGGGACTATTCGGAATATGGAAAATATTCCGAATAGAGGAAATGGAAATCAGCCTATGCGGAATAAATGACAAATTGCCCTATGCGGAATGAATGTTCTATTCGGAAAGTGTTGACTATGCGGAATATCTTAAAGAAAAACCTTATTCGGAAAACCTTGGAAAGAAAACCTTACTCGGAATAATTATATATTCCGAATAGACAAGAAAATTAGCAACTACTCGGAATAAATGAAATATTCCGAATAGACACAACCCCAGATTCCCTATTCGGAATCTGGGCGAGATCAGAAAGTGAAGCGACGAACAGGGGAATTTAAGGAACACGAATTCAACACCAAAAATCACCAAGTTCTTGATCAAAACTTAAACCAATTCTACCACTAATCCTTTACTCATAGAAAGCTAGAATCCAAAACAACAAAATCACAAAACCCACTTACTTTTGACAATCAAACCATACGAATAATACTTAAGAACTAAGTGACAAAAAGATATAAAGAACAAGATTATGGAAAGATTAAAAGATGATTTGTATTAATGAATTAAGATTCATAAAACAAGAAAGGATTACACTTACACGAATGGAAGAAATTAAACAAGATGAAAACCACTCCTTAAGGGAGATGGTTCCTAAAAACTAGGAAGAAGAATAACTGAAAAACTAGAAGAAGAGCCCGTCCGGATGTGTGAATGGGAGGAGTATTTATAGGCTTCTCCCTTGGTTGGTGAGCGGGCTTTCTTCCTTTCTTTTTGTCTTCTCGTCTTTTCAGAAAAGTTGACGTTTTTTATTTCGATTCGGGATTTGTCGACGATTAAATTCAACTCGTCTTTTAATTTCTTCGTTAAATAGACTTGAGTTTCTTCGACATGTGTAAATCTTCCGTCTTTGGTCCTTTTCTTCGATAAATCTTCAAATAGGCCCATTGACTTCAAATCTTTTGCATCTCTTGGACGATGGACTTTGTCTTCAGTCTTTTTCCTTGATAAAACCCGTGCAATCCCATGTTTTCTCCAATATTTATCCGGTTGGCTCTGAAAACACAACAAACACACAAACCACGCATAATTCCAAACAAATGACATTAAACATGTGTTTTGGTCTTGTTTTAGCAAGAAATAAGTGGTAAAAGGATGGGTGTTTTCACACCTATCATGCTAGTACTTTTCCATTGTTACCTTTAAGTTTACATGCATTTATTTTTACTCGTCATTTTAAGTATTAATCTTTATTCTTCCATTTTACTCAACGATACTTTAATTACTTGCTCGTAGTTTAAAATTAGACAAACAAACCAAACCACTCTCTTGATTCACCAAAAGACAATTGAGTCGCACTTAAGACCGGTTTTCAATTCGAAAGGATTCGGACGATAATATTTTCATACATAGCCAAAAGCGAAGTATTAAATGGCGCCGCTGCCGGCTCTTTTCGTTACGATAAACGGTTTCTAGTGAGAGACGCATTGAATTTTGGGATCCGTTCTTTGAACGTTATTTTCCTTGCTTTAAAAATTTTTCAAAAATCCTAAAAATATAAAACTCTTCAAAAATACAAAAACATTAAAAAATCATTAAAAGCAAATTCTTTTCAAAAGGTTTTGCACCAAAAAGATTATATAGATATTCTCTTCGTGTATATTTTTCTTCTGCAGGTGTATGCGTACTAGATCTTCGAACTATTCTGATCCCGAGACTCGTGAAGATTTAGATATGGCTGGTGTTAATAACAACAATAATCACCCACCTCTACCCAATTTGAATAATAACAACAACAACAACAACAACAATGTCCTCCTACCTGATTTACGAACGATGGAGGAATTGTGTCAACCCACCATGAACGGACGCGGAGGCCCGATTGCGCCAATGCACGTCACGGCTCAGGAGTTTTCGTTGAAGCATCACATGATCCAGCAAGTGCAAACTAACCCATTTCACGGAATTCCGGATGATGATGCCAACAAACACCTCGACAAATTCATTACCATTACCCAAAGCATGAAGTGCTCCGGTGTTTCTATGGATGCCCTTCGCCTTCAACTTTTTCCCCACTCGCTTTCTCACCATGCCGAAAAATGGTTTGACCGTCTTCCTAAGAATTCTATTCATACGTGGAATGACATGACTCAACGCTTTTTATCGCGCTACTTTCCCCCATCCATGGTCACTAGCCTTCGAAACCAAATCAGTGGATTCATGCAAGAAAATGATGAATCGCTTTTCGATGCTTGGGAACGGTACAATGATTTGATCGACCGCTGTCCAAATCACAATAGGCTCCCCGTCACTCTCATTGACACCTTCTACAATGGTCTCACTTTTCGTGATCGTGACACGATCAATGCCGCCGCCGGTGGTACTTTTATGAAAAGGAGACGGGAGGAGTGTCGAGAGTTGATTGAAAACATGACTACTCACCACAAGAATTGGGATTCATCCGCATCCTCAAGATCTAACTCGAGAGTCAATGTTTCTTCTACTACCTCCAATCCCGAGATATCCGAACTTACCCGACAAATCGCAATGATGCACAAAGATTTCATGTCCATAGCCACAAACCAATTTCAACAAGCTAAAGCCGTTGCTATTTCTTGTGACACATGTGGTGGTCCTCATTCCTACAATGATTGTCCTTCCACTCAAGGCAATTATTCTGAAAACGTTAACGCAGCTTACAGCACTTATCCCACGGGAGGCTATCAAGCCCGCCCTCAAGGAGACCGTGGCTTGCTAAGTTATCGTTCCAACAATTATCTTTCTCCTCCCGGTTTCCCTCTTGCAAACCAAAACCAACAACAAAGCTATAACCGAAACAACCAATCCCAACCTCGTGCTCAAAATCAATATCAATCCCAAAGAAACCCATACCCAACTCAAGGAAATTCTCAAGCTTACCAAGCTCCACCTCTCAATCAACCGATGGCAGTAAACCAAGACGTCGAGACGTTCATGAAGACTAATCGTAAGATGGTGACGAATCTTCAGAGTCAATTTGTCAACTTGAAGGGAGAAATGGCAAAACAAGGGAGCGATATTCGAGCCGAGCTAAGGAATGATATGGCCAAACACAGCAATGAAATTAATGCAAACATGCAAAACTCTTTTAATAATCAAGCGGTTCACCTTCGTGATATGATTGGTTCGCTCATCCAAGGTAATCAACCCTCTTCTTTGGGTACTCTTCCGAGTAATACCGTTGCGAATCCAAGAGGGGAGATGAAAGCAATCACCACTCGTAGTGGAAAAGGTTATATGGAACCCGAGCTTCCTACACCTCCACCCGTGATTGTGAACAAGGAAAAAGAGCAACTTTCCCCACCTCCTTCACCTTCTATCCCCGTTTCCCCACCACCCGTGGTTGTGAGTGATCCTATTCCCCTAAAGCCTTCTTCTTCATCCAATATACCTTATCCTTCAAGGTTGAGGAAAGAGAAGCAAAAGAGCAAGGATGATATTCAGGTTTCAAACTTTCTAAAAATGTTTAAACAATTGAATTTTAACATCTCCTTTGCCGAGGCTCTCGCTCACATGCCCAAATACGCTAAGATGTTTAAAGATCTTCTAAGTGATAAGGAAAAGCTTCTTGACATCGCTCAGACCCAACTTAATGAGAACTGCTCCGCAGTGCTCTTAAGGAAATTGCCCACCAAACTTGGTGATCCGGGTCGCTTCTTAATTCCTTGTAACTTCCCGGGAGTAGAGAATTGCATGGCCCTAGCCGATCTAGGTGCCAGTATAAACTTAATGCCTTTAAGTGTTTGGAAGCAATTATCTCTCCCCGAGCTAGTCCCCACCAAAATGACTTTGGAATTAGCCAACCGTACGGTTGCTTATCCAGTGGGGATAGCCGAAGATGTCTTTGTTGGCGTTGACAAATTCACCTTCTCGGCGGATTTTGTTGTCGTTGACTACGAGATGGATCCCCGTGTTCCATTAATCGTTGGACGTCCATTTCTGAGGACCGGTCGCACTCTCATTGATGTAGCCGCAGGCGAAATAATCATGAGAGTTGGTGACGATAAAATTGTCTTCAACATGGGTAAGATTTCTAAGCAACCTTATTCATATGAGAGTGTTAATGCTATTGATGTTCTCGATGAGGCTTGTGAAGAACATTTTCATGATGCTTGCAAAAGTACTCTTTCTTCTCTACCCAATGTTGAGACCGTTGCCTCAATTGCTCCAGCATTGACTCCTTTTGGAGAAAGTGACTTGGATGATTTCGAAGCTTGTTTGGGTCCTCTCGATATTAAGTATGATAATTTGTCCACCAATTGGGATGAATACATTCGTACTATTGAGAGACTTCTCAATGAGGACCCGTTATCTCCTCCTTCTCCTAAAGAGGTGACTAATGATGATCCATCGTTAGTTTCGCCATCTATTTAGGATCCTCCCACTCTCGAGCTTAAGGACCTACCTCCTCATCTTGAGTACGTTTTCCTGGACGACACCGAGAAGTTACCGGTCATCATCGCAAAGGACCTGAAAGAAGACGAAAAAGCCCGACTTGTCGCCGTATTGAAGAAGCATAAAAGAGCTATCGCTTGGAAAATCTCTGACATCCGTAGAATTGATCCTCACTTTTGCACACATAAAATTCTCATGGAGGACGACTTTAAGCCCACAGTTCAAAGCCAACGAAGGGTGAATCCTAAAATCCATGAAGTCATCAAAAAAGAGGTTATCAAACTTCTTGATGCGGGTATGATTTACCCTATTTCGGATTCACCATGGGTTAGTCCAGTCCATTGTGTGCCTAAGAAAGGCGGTATCACCGTTGTGCCCAATGCCAACAACGAGTTGATTCCTACCCGTCTCGTTACTGGGTGGAGAGTTTGTATAGACTACCGCAAACTCAATGATGCCACGAGAAAGGATCATTTCCCTCTACCTTTTATGGACCAAATGCTTGAACGTTTAGCGGGTAATGAATATTACTGCTTTCTTGATGGTTTCTCGGGTTATTTCCAAATACCCATCGATCCCCAAGATCAAGAGAAGACAACATTCACTTGTCCCTATGGCACATTTGCTTACAAACGAATGCCTTTTGGCTTATGCAATGCCCCCGGGACTTTCCAAAGGTGCATGTTGGCTATCTTCCATGACATGGTTGAGCAAACCATGGAAGTCTTCATGGATGATTTCTCGGTCTTCGGGGAATCCTTCTCTTCTTGCCTTGCCAATTTGGAACGTATGCTTAAGCGGTGCGAAGACACTCGCCTTGTTCTGAATTGGGAAAAATGCCATTTTATGGTAAAAGAAGGCATTGTGCTAGGACACAAAATCTCTAAATCCGGTCTTGAAGTCGACCGTGCTAAAGTAGATGTCATAGCCAAATTACCTCCACCTTCAACCGTAAAGGGTGTGAGAAGTTTTCTGGGTCATGCGGGCTTCTATCGTCGATTCATTCAGGATTTCTCTAAAATCGCTCGCCCGATGACCCACCTCTTGGAAAAAGATACTCCTTTTATATTTTCTAAAGAGTGTCTCGAAGCCTTCAATCTTCTTAAGGATAAGCTAACTAAGGCACCGGTCTTGGTTACCCCTAATTGGGAGCTGCCTTTTGAATTGATGTGCGATGCTAGCGACTTTGCTATTGGTGCGGTTTTGGGCCAACGAGTGAATAAACACTTCCAACCAATCCACTATGCTAGCAAAACAATGACGGGGGCTCAATTGCATTATACGACAACCGAAAAAGAGATTTTAGCTGTTGTCTATGCTTTTGAGAAATTTCGCCCCTATCTTGTTTTATCCCCCACCATCGTATACACGGACCATTCCGCGTTGAAGTACTTGATGACAAAGCAAGATTCTAAGCCAAGACTTCTTCGTTGGGTTTTACTCCTTCAAGAATTCAACATTGAAATTCGTGACAAGAAGGGAGCCGAAAACCTGGTCGCGGATCATCTGAGTCGACTTGAGGATCCATATCAAGGGGATCATCCGAACAAAGAGATCAATGACTCTTTCCCCCTTGAGACCTTAATGTCTATAAATCTCAATCTTGATGGCACCCCGTGGTTTGCTGACATTGCAAACTACTTAGCGGGTGGAATTCTCATCCAAGGATTAACATCCCAACAAAAGAAGAAGTTCTTAAATGATGTTAAGACGTAATTTTGGGATGACCCTTTTCTATTCAAACAATGTGCTGATCTGATCATTCGTCGTTGTGTTGACGGACCGACAGCTTTTGACATTCTCCAAGCTTGCCACAAAGGACCCACCGGTGGTCACTTTGGTCCCAACTACACCGCTAAGAAAGTGTTTGATTCTGGATTCTATTGGCCCACCATTTATCGTGACGCTCACGAAATGGTTAAGCATTGTGATGCTTGCCAACGCCAAGGCAAGATCACACATAAGGATGAGATACCTCAAAATTTCATACAGGAATGTGAAATCTTTGATGTATGGGGCATCGACTTTATGGGGCCATTTCCATCCTCCAAAGGGAACAAGTACATCCTCGTCGCCGTCGACTATGTTTCTAAATGGGTTGAAGCTAAGGCTCTCCCTACGAATGATGCGAGGGTGGTTGTGAACTTTTTGAAGCAGCTTTTCGCTCGATTTGGCGTTCCTCGTGCTATTATCAGTGACCGCGGGACTCATTTTTGCAACGATCAATTTGCAAGAGTCATGGCTAAGTATGGTGTCAATCACCATCTTTCCACCGCCTATCATCCCCAAACCAATGGTCAAGCCGAGATATCCAACCATGGATTAAAGCGAATTTTGGAGCGTACTGTGGGAGAGCATCGCGCCGCGTGGGCTGATAAGTTAGATGATGCTCTGTGGGCTTTCTGTACTGCTTACAAGACCCCGATCGGTTGTACACCTTATCGTCTTGTGTACGGAAAAGCCTGTCACCTCCCCATCGAGCTGGAACATAAGGCGCACTGGGCCTTGAAGTGGGCTAACTTCGACATCAACAAAGCCGGTGATCATCGAAAGATTCAACTCAACGAGCTAAATGAACTGAGGAATGAAGCTTATGAGAACTCGCTGATCTACAAGGAGAAGACGAAGATCATTTATGACGCAAAAATCAAGAACCGAGAGTTCCACGTTGGTGATCAAGTCTTACTCTTTAACTCTCGGTTGAAGATCTTCTCTGGCAAGTTGAAGAGCCGCTGGTCTGGTCCATTCACCGTCGCCAAAGTCTTTCCTTATGGGACCATTGAGCTTTCTCAGCCGAATGGGCCCAATTTCAAGGTGAATGGCCAGCGTCTGAAGCTGTACTTTGGTGAGGACATCTCTCAAGAGATGATTCCATCCCTCACCACGTTCCCCATGAACTAAAATTGGGTCGAGTCAGGCTCGTGACTCGGTGAACAAAAACAAGCGCTTCTCGGGAGGCAACCCGTGTTCTATCCTTTACTGCTTTCATAATAAGTGTAGGGGGAGCCCCGCATATGTTGGTTGTCTTGTTTCTTGTGTTGTGCAGGGATTAAAGCTTCAAAGATCCACCTTGATGACTTTTGACGAACCGTGATACCGTGTTTCCCATCTTCCCGGTTCTATCCTAAACTCTTGTGATTCAATATTTCATGTTTTATATGTTCACATTGAATTCACTTTAGTTGTCCTTTCCTTAGCAAGATTTAAACAAAGTGCACAATGTCATAAGTGTAGGGGAGTTTACTCCCACATGCTTAAACATTGAGGACAATGTTTATCTCAAGTGTAGGGGGACTTCTATCGAAGTAAGTGGTCTTTTCCATGAATTTGCCCTCATTTTAACCGGAAAATTTGATTTTTCGACATTTTTCAAAATTTTTAATCTATTTTGGCCTAGTTGTATAGTTGCATTTTCCTTTATTATGTTTATTTTCTTCCCTTGCTAGAATAGATTTTCAATAAAGTGGTTTAGAATTTTTCTTAGTCGTGAACATTTTGACTCAACCCGAGTTTACTTACCTAAGTTTACTCTAGCTAGTATCCTTAACGTGTTTAAGTCAAGTTTTGCTAGGCTTTTATATAGGGAGCTATAAAACGCGAAAGTCTTAACTCTCACGGGTTAAGAACAAGAACTTTTCGCAAGTTCCTATAATTGATCCTAGAGAGTCGTTTATCAAGGGAACTTTAAAATGCGATTTCTAAACTTGAAAAAGTCTAAGAATTTGCAAGATCCTATAGATGACTCGAAAACCCAAAACTTTGATTTAATAGGCTAAGCATCCACGAGTCTCATTCCTTGAGATTTTAAATTGTGGAGAACGAGAGATGATAGAGTCAATTATAAGTATGGTATTCTTTCGTGAATTTATGTGAGTTAATTATAAGCCTATTCTCCCTCCGCTTGTTAATAAATTTATCTGCAATAAATAAGGTTGTATGATTTAAAAGGTTACTTAGCTTCTAGCCCCAGATCGTTTAAAAGTTGCTCGGTACGGATTAGAGTTCATAGCCAAGGCATAACTTATTGAAGCGGGATGCGAAGATTGGCAAGTCCGAAAAGGCCCTAACAAGGCATGAGGGCTACATTTTGTTGCTAAAGATCCAAAAGTGATGTGAAGAATCATTTATCGAAAATCAATATGAAGGATCGAGACACACGACGAAAAGCAAAGAACTCCCCAAAAGTCATGGAGAAGTCTATCCGAAAAGACCCTAACAAGGTATGAGGATAAATAGATCCAAGTCCTAAAAGGAGGCGGATCGTTGTATATCGAAGTCCAAAATAAAGATTGGAGAAAAATGAAGAAGCCGTGGTCCAAAGATGAAGAATCTCTCAAAACTTCAAGTGAAGAAATTCCTATTATGAAGAGAAGACCATTATTTCAAGAACATCTCTCAATGGCTCGAAGTATGAAGTCTCTGCCAAATATCGGTCCGATAAAGGTCTCAAATCGTGAAGCGAGTTATGCCAAGATATGAACTTTATGAGGTCCCGAGAAGCAGTTTTAAAAGATTTGGTCCTTTAGCTAACTATTGATTAAATCGTTCACTTTATTTTCGGACTAAATAACTATCGAAATAAGTCAAACAATGCATCCTCGTGATCATTCAAGACAAAAATAAAATATAAGAGATACACTTAGGAATAAGGGAGTCTAAGTGAGTAATTGGCCCACATGAGTTCGTGTTAGTTTGCTAACTTATAATAACAATGATCTTGTTTTTAAGCTTGGTATGGGGAACGTGAAACTTGAGGATGATAAACGTTCATGGCTGCCAAAACCCAATGTAAGTTTTTAATTTCCTTACTTGATCTATCTTTTCATGTTTAGCATTTAATAAAGGCCAAGGTGGGTTGATTATGATGGAAAATGTAAACCGTGCTTTAAAATTAATGCATTGCATGAGGGAATTGCAATGGTCAAGTGTAGGGGATTTAATAAGTGTGAAAACACTTATCCTTTTACCACTTATTTACAATAATAACAAGACCAAAACGTGTGATTTATGTCGTAAAAGTCGGAATTATGCGTGGTTTGTGTTTTTATTATGTTTTAGGACCAAAATATGTAAAAGGAAGAAAACACGGGTTTTCACGGGCTTTTATCGAAGAAAACGGGAAAAGACGAAGTCAAAAGATCAAGAATGCAAAAAGAACGGAAGTCCAAGACCTATTCTAAAGATTTATCGAAGAAAAAGTCTAAAGACGGAAGTTTAACGAAGTCGAAGAACTTAAGTCTAATAGAAGAAGAAAATTAAAAGACAAGTTCAAATCCCGAGACGACAAAGACAAACGTGAAGAAAGCAAGAAAGAAGATGCAACACATGCACTCCTTCCACCTTCCCTATAAATACCCTCCTAATAGTCATTAGGAGGGGAGTTAGATAGTTTTAGTTAAATTTCACTTTTTCATTTTCTTTCTAGTTTTAGAGAGAGAAAGTCTTAAACTTTCTCTCACTAAGTTTCATCTTTTTCTTTTAATCTTTCAAGATTAAACACTTTGTATTGCTTATTTCATTAATCAAAGTTCTATTTTAAGCTTTAAATCCTTAATCTCATTCTACTTTTCTTTGATCTAGATTGATTTTGGTGCGATTATCATATGATTCGTGTTGTTCTAATTGATTTCGTGCTTAAAAAGTTAGTCTTTTGATCATTTCATAAGTTTTCATTTGATTAAGCTTTAAGACTTTTGTGCTTATTGGCTTATTTTTATGATTAGCTTATTTGTTTATAAAAGTTTTCCTTAAAAAGTTTATGTTTTTATTGTTTGATCTAAAAAGTTGTTTAATTTCGGGTTAGATAAGTTGATTAGTGCTTATTTGATCCAGTTTATTATTGGTTTGTTGATTTTCGGGTATTAGCTTAATTAATTTAGCTTATTACCTAGCTTAACCGAATTCCACAAATCTAGGAAAGGGTATAAACCCCTTTCCGATTGCTGCCTATTCCGACCTGTCCACCCCTCTTTCCGATTGAGTCCAATCGGAAAAGGGTTTTGAGTTTCCGATCGCAACACCAAGTATTCCGATCTGCACTCCCCCTTTTTCCGATCGAGTGATCGGATTAGGGTTTGTCTATTCCGACGGTAAGCTTCTGCACATTCCGATTGGGTATTTTTACAAGTATTCCGATTTGGTCAAGTTTGATATTCCGATTGAGTGCATTATCCCACATTCCGATCTGGATGATTTTGGCTCATTCCGATTGTACCTTCAAGTTGCATTATTCCGATTAATGAGTTTTCAAATATTCTGATTGTAGCTTAATTGATATTCCGATTGCAATTTTTCCCCCCATATTCCGACCACCAGATCGGAATACATTCCGATCTGGGCTTGTTTTTACTTATTCCGATTGAGTTGTTTTGGTGTATTCCGATCTTACTTTCTTTTAGTACTTTTCAACTAAGTTATTATTTTTAGAAAGTTTTTCCAAGCGTTAGTTTTATTTAGTGTGCTAGTACTTTTCCATTGTTACCTTTAAGTTTACATGCATTTATTTTTACTCGTCATTTTAAGTATTAATCTTTATTCTTCCATTTTACTCAACGACACTTAATTACTTGCTCGTAGTTTAAAATTAGACAAACAAACCAAACCACTCTCTTGATTCACCAAAAGACAATTGAGTCGCACTTAAGACCGGTTTTCAATTCGAAAGAATTCGGACGATAATATTTTCATACCTAGCCAAAAGCGAAGTATTAACCCACTTGATTGAAAACCACAAAAATAGAAGAACATAAACATGAATCATAGAGAAAGATTAAGCAAGAAAGGAAGATGAGAGATTAACAATGAAAGTAAAGATTAACAATAATTAAAAGTAAACTTACTTGGAGTTAAAAGGAATTAAATGTGCATAACAAGTAATTAAAGTGCAGGAAATTAAATTGTGCAAGTAAATGAAAATGGTGGAAGAGGTGGTTTGTCAAGCCACCCAACAACAATGAAATGAAAACACTAATGACTATTTATAGGGGAGATTAGGGAGGTGCTTAGGAAGCTTCCTCCCTTCTTTCTTCTTTCCTTAATTGCGTCATTAAGTCCTTAATCTTCTTAATTCTTTGACTTAAACGACTTTGTCTCGGGATTTCTTCAAACTCGTCTTTGTAATTCTTCAATAAATTAGACTTGAGTTCTTCGGCTTTTAGTAAACTTCCGTCTTTTGACTTTTTCTTCGATAAATCTTCAGAATTGGTCTTGGACTTCCATTCTTTTTGCACTCTTGATTTCTTGACTTCGTCTTTCGTCTTTTTCTTCGATAAAAGCCCGTGAATGCCCGTGTTTTCTCCACTTTTCACCTTTTCGTCCTAAATCACAACAAAAACACAAACCACGCATAATTCCGACATAAATGACATAAAATACACGTTTTGGCTCGGTTATTATTGTAATTAAGTGGTAAAAAGATGGGTGTTTACACACCTATCAAATCCCCTACACTTGACCATTGCAATGTCCTCATGCAATGCATTAGTTACAAAGCATGTTTACATTTTTCATCACAATCAATCCACCTTGGCCTTTATTAAAGAGATAGAAAATAACAAAACAAGCAAAGAAATCAAAAGCATACCTTATGGTTTTGAAAATGTCATGAATGATCATCATCCTCAAGTTTTTACTTTCTCCAAACCAAGCTTAAAAACGAGATCATTGTTATTATAAGTTAGCAAACTAACACGAACTCATGTGGGCCAATTATTCACTTAGACTCCCTTATTCCTAGGTGTATCTCTTATATTTATTTTTGTCTTAGAATGATCACGAGGATGCATTGTTGACTTATTTCGATAGTTTATTAGGCTGAAAATAAAGTGGGACAATTTAATCAATAGTTAACTAAAGGACAAAATCTTTTAAAACTGCTTCTCGGGACCTCATAAAGTTCATATCTTGGCATAACTCGCTTCGCGATTTGAGACCTTTCTCGGACCGATATTAAGCAGCGATTTCATACTTCAAATCTTGAGAGACGTTCATGAAATAATGGTCTTCTCTTCATAATAGGAATTTCTTCACTTGAAGTTTTGAGAGATTCTTCATATTTGGACCACGACTTCTTCATTTTTCTCCAATCTTTATTTTGGACTTTGATATACAACGATCCGCCTCCTTTTTGGACTTGGATCTATTTATCCTCATACCTTGTTAGGGCCTTTTTGGATAGACTTCTCCATGATATTTACGGGAGTATTTGCTTTTCATCGTGTGTCTCGATCCTTCATATTGATTTTCGATAAATGATTTTTCACATCACTTGGGATCTTTAGCAACAAAATGTAGCCCTCATGCCTTGTTAGGACCTTTTTGGACTCGCCAATCTTCGCATCCCGCTTAAATAAGTTATGCCTCGGCTAAGAACTCTAATCCATACCGAGCAACTTTTAAACGATCTTGGGCTAGAAGCTAAGTAACTTTTCAAATCGTGCAACCTTATTTATTGCAGATAAATTTATTAGCAAGCGATGGGAGAATAGGCTTATAATTAACTCACATAAATTCACGAAAGAATACCAAACTTATAATTGACTCTATCATCTCTCGTTCTCCATAGTTTAAAATCTCAAGGAATGAGACTCGTGGATGCTTAGCCTATTAAATCAAAGCTTTGGGTTTTCGAGTCGTCTATAGGATCTTGCAAACTCTTAGACTTTTTCAGGTTTAGAATTCGCATTTTAAAGTTCCCTTGATAAACGACTCTCTAGGATCAATTATAGGAGCTTGCGAAAAGTTCTTGTTCTTAACCCGTGAAAGTTAAGACTTTCGCGTTTTATAGCCCCCTATATAAAAGTCTAGCAAAACTTGACTTAAACACGTTAAGGATACTAGCTAGAGTAAACTTAGATAAGTAAACTCGGGTTGAGTCAAAAGATTCACAACGTTTGAAATTTAAAACCACTTTATTAAAATTTATTCTAGCAAAGAAAGAAAATAACTATACAAATGGAAAAACTAATAGGCCAAAATAGATCAAAAATTTTGAAAAATGTCGAAAAATTGATTTTCTGGTTAAAATGAGGACAAATACAAGGAAAAGACCACTTAACTTCGATAGAAGTCCCCCCTACACTTAATATAAACATTGTCCTCAATGTTTAAGCATGTGGGAGTAAACTCCCCTACATTTAGGACATTGTGCACGTTGTTTAAATCTTGCTAAGGAAGAGACAACTAAAGAGATTCCTATTTTAATATTGAGAAATATAAAATAGAGAATCAAAAGAGTTTAGGATAGAACCAGGAAGATGGGAACACGGAATCACGGGTCGTCAAAAGTCATCAAGAGTGTGTCTTTGAAGCTCTAATTCCTGCACATGATAAGAAAGAAAGCAAGAAACACCAACGGGGCTCCCCCTACACTTATGGTGAAAACAGGTAAAGATAGATAGATAATTGGGTTGCCTCCCAAAAAGCGCTTGTTTATATTAACCGAGTCACGAGCCTGACTCGTCCCCGAATTAAATGGTCCATGGGGAAGCCTCGAATGTAATACCGGGATCAAAGACCTTGTCCTCGTTCCCGGTTGACATCAACAAAGGAGAGGCGAGGGGATAAGTCTTAAATGGGAGAAAAGTCCTTTCAACATACGAAAAGTATGTGAAATCAAGATCCATGGGAGGTGGGGTGGGTAAAGTAAGCACATTGTCATCCCCCAAAGACAATGGATGCTGAGAAAGAGGCAAAGCCGTAAGGTTATCAATGATAGCATAATCAATGTCACCTCCCGGGTCAAAGCACTCATCCTCCGTAATAGTGGCTAAAGGGGAGGATGAAAGGTGCTCGGGAGGGAGACTTGGGTCAATACCTTCCTGCAGCAAATTATCAAGAATAATATCCCCCTCCATGTCATCGTCATTAATGCCTGGAGGTATGGAGTGAATGTCGATTTCTTCCAGCAATGGGTCATTATCTTCAACGGGAGGAATAGATGGAGGCAAAGACTCGGAAAGAGGAGGAGAAGTCAACTCTTCGATTTGAGCAATAAGAAGATGCACTTTCCGTAATCTTTCGCGGAGAATCACGTCTTCCACCTCATCCACAAGATCAAGTTCATCGGTAAACTTCTCGTAAGCTGGAGAGAATAAATCGTCATCGCCCGCATCTCCCGGTGGAGATTGAGAAATTTCAAAAGTGAAATTCTCATAGCGTGGAGAAAAATCGTCATCACTAGGATCGACCTCTTCCGTAAGAGCAACGTCGTCCTCAGAACAGTAGGCATGTCACAAACCTCATCAAAGAATTTATCAAGACCAAAATCACTAGGCTCACTCAATGTATCACAATCCTTAGACTCGTTTGGGATATTGAGAGAAGGGATGACAATTGAACTAGGACATTGAGCAACAAGATCATTCCAATAAATAGTAGGCTCATCGTCATCATCATCATAATAGTATTGACGCACAAGAAGAGGGGGTATAATCACTAAGATTAGATACTTGCTCTTGTTGCTGTCGCTTTTCTTCCTCCCATGCTTCTTTTAGCTGAACAACGGCCTCTTGAAGTTTCAAAATAATGGCATGTCTTTCTTCATTCAGAGTAGTGACTTGTTGAATTCTCTGAGAGGATTGATGATTGAGGTTGGGGTGTGGGGGCTCACAGTTATGAAAACCAGAATTATAGCACGAATGTGGCTCATAGTAAGTCATTGGTTGAGAAGAATTATAACACGGATTTGGTTCATAATAATCCATCGGTGAAGAAAATTGAGGACACGGATCTGACTCATAATAATCCATTGGCTGACAATAAGAAGTATCGTGAGGGCCCCCACAATTTTGGCAACAAGGGTATGGAGAAAAATCAGGTGCTTCTTGTAGATAGCTATTACCATTGTTATAATTGTAACCCGGTTCTTGCCCGTGATCATACGAGTATCGAACCGGGCACGAAACATGCCAATGAGAATCGCTTCCACAATAGATGCACGGGGGAACAGGAGGTGGATTCAAAAAGGACGAATTAGTCGAGTTGCACAATGGACAAAATCCGAATCCGAATTGTGTATTGTCGATATCGTTTACGCACCGCTCACATGTACACCATTGACATGAGTCGTTTCCGTATAATCGTCTCCCACACCCAACGCAATGGACATAAGAATCCATAAAGAAAAATAGATAAGCAAGAAGAATATTTTTGGTGCAAAACTTTGAAAAAGAAATGCTTTTTATGATTTTTCAAATGTTTTTGGGATTTTTGAAAATTTTTGAGACGAAAAATAACGTTCACAAGTGAACGGATCCCAAAAGCCAACGCGTCTCTCCCAAAAAACCGTTAATCTTCACGAAAAGAGCCGGCAGCGGCGCCATTTTAATAACTGAGATTTTTCTAGGTTGAAAAGTTCGTTTCTCGGTATCTTCTCGAATTGATTTCCGGTTCAAGGTGCGACTCAGTTGTTCTTGGTGGAATAAAAAGGGAATGGTCGTTGTCTAAAACTATTGAAAAATAAAGACTTGGCACGATAAAAATAAAGACGGTAAAAAGAAACAATGAAAGACAAAAAACTTGACGAAAAGTAAATGACGAGAAATTAAAAGGGAAATAAAGTAAATGACGCAAACTAAAACTTAAACTAAAAGGGAAGGCAAGTAAAAGTACAAATAAAGAAAAAGGCAGGAAAAGTAAAGCTTAAAAATTAAAATCATAAAACTACAAAAAACTGAAAACACTTCATTCGGAATAAAGCCTTCATTCGGAATAAATCAATTCATCCGGAATAAAATACTCATCCGGAATAAAGGGGCTTCATTCGGAATAAACATGTTCATCCGGAATAATTGTGTAACACCCCACTTGGATAAGTGGACCGTTACGTGTATTTATGGTGTGTCATCAAAGCATAAGGTAAATGTTCTAAAACATTAACTGACCATAAAGGAAATACCAGAATCAAACATCGGCAATCCAAACATAAGCCTAAAACATGAAAAGCAAAATACTGAAGGAAAGGACTAAACAATGTCCAAATAAACAGAATAATGTAAGTACATAACGTAAGAAGTTTGGATAGCTTCCATCCAAATGCACATGCTCTCAGAATCCTAAGAGCGTCCTGGTGTACCTGCCGTTAGAACATGAAAGGAACTACAGCTGAGCATAACGCTCAGTGAACGGATATAAAGCATGACAAGGAATTACTGAAATGAACAGATGATGAAATACTGGAGCTGTAAGACTGAATAGTAAAGTTGCAGCGGAAATCTGTGTATAATCTGTAGAGTCTGATATATAAATAATAAAGCTGAACTGTTATCTGTTAAAACTGAAAACATGCATTTACTGTATTTTAATTGCCAGAGCTTATATAGGTCATGTGCTGTAACAACGGTGCATGAATAACTGGAGGGGTGACCTCGTCATGCTGTAGATGGGTGACCTCTAAATAACTGTAGAGGGGAACTGTGATGGGTGGAGGGATCAGCTCCAATGTAAAGGATGTAGAGCACACACCACATTCACTCTGATAACTTGTAACACTTATAAGCCTAGGATGCATCCATACGCCCCACTAAAAATACTGATAAAATGGCCAAACTGAACTGAGTGGGACGATGCAGGATATCACTCTCCTGCATGTGAGTCACGACACTGGTGCCTCTAGTGCCATGGTTACGGTACCTCCGTAACTAGTACATAAACTGGTCATGCTTGTATATAATGCTCAGGCAATTTATTTAGTTATTAACATGATTACTGATAAGCTTAAACATATACTGGGGAAAACATTTGGCTGCAGACGGGGAATCCTAATCATGCATAGAAGAAAGTCCTTACTGAAGGACGGGAAATTCGTACCTCGTGTCCAGTAATGAAATAAGAACGAAAGCTGAAGGATCTACTCCGACTTCACGGATACTACATAAATAAGGGACGTGAATGAGTTGTTTGATCATTTATAAGTTACTTGTTCATGGTCTTGATTACTTGTTCATGATCTATCGTGTCTTTCTTAAATGTTGTGCGTTCATTTGTTCTTGATTAATGTATTTCATGGTTCTTGTGTTTTTATACTTGGTATTTCTAAATCATCTTATTAGTACTTAATATATAATTATTTTCAAAACTATCCATTTACTAAAAGCATTGAAACATACTATAGATAAAACTTACGTATTCTAAACTAAACAAATGTGATCAATTATGTAGTTTCAGTATTTATCAAAAACACATTTTTTTAATTATTTTCCGAACTTGTTTTAATATGTGTACGAAAGTCGCATTTATTCTATCGTTTCTAAACCATGACTTACTACCATTTCTATAGTAGATAAAACTAACAGTGGCTTAATAAGCAGCCTTTGATGTAACGTCATTTCATGCAAAGTTTCCATTTGTTTCAAAACACAATTGATTGACTAATCTATGCCTTATTAAAAACGTTTTATACAAATAGCTACAAGTTTTAAGAAAATAAGTTCATGTAAGTTACAAAAGCCTATGATTCATAAAAGAAATTTTTAGAGATCTCATATTATGAAGAAACTATGTATAGAAGATAACTTAGATAGAATACCTCATGATTTAATTGCATCCATAGATAGAAATAGACGAAAAACGAATTCGAATAAGGACATCAATTCGAACACTATAATTTGATGAAATATAATCGAAACATAAAGAAAAACACCGATTCGAACCTCCTAGGAATGAGACCAAACATGACCGATTATATTCAATGTGAGTAGGAACTCCAAGTACGGACACACGACATCGAGTGGCGATAAGTGATCTTAAGTGGCTGATGTTGGAGGTGCCAAAACTCATATCATACACTTCCGTCTCTTTCTCCCATTCATTTACTGATAATGGCATAAATTTTTATACCAATGGTTTATACTAAATGGCTAGAACCAATAGTTAATAAGTATGCGTTATGGGCCGATAAGTCCGGACATATAAAGCGACTGTTGACCAACATTTAACAAAAACGGGTATTCTATTTCATATAAAGATTATTGATATTTATGGAATTAATTACATTGGTACTTATCCTTTTAATAATGATAATAATAATAGAAGAATAATAATTCACTGATTGCTAACATTTCGGTTATACTCCAACGTGACTCTTTCAAAAGTAAGTTATTCCTTTAGGTTATATTCAAAATGATAAAATAAATTAAACGTCAAATTTTTAGGTTTTACAACTCTTCTCCTCTAAAAGAATAATTCGTTCTCGAATCACAAACTTGATATTACTGCGGGTTTTACAATTCTTCCCCTCTAAAAAGGAGAAATTCGTCGAATTAAAGGTAATAAGCTGATGTAGTTTATAAGAACTGAAAGGACCCGTAAGCTGAAAAGACATGTAAGCTGAAAGGATAATTCGGCCTCGAATAGAACATAATGTTGCTGAAGGGTATAAGCACGACACGATTGAAGTTATCATGGAGCACGACATGGCTGAAGAGGACATGGAACGTAACATGTCTGAAATAACTTAACCGAATCTATTGAAGGAAAAGGATGAGAGTTCCGGATGGACTCCTCCGTTTCGAGCGGCCTCCCGCTCGAACGATTCCTTCAAGGGTTTATACATAATAAAAAAATATTGGTCCTGATGACCCTGTCCTGATGATGCTGACTGGTTGCTGGTTCCAGACTTAAGATGGATTTTTTGAATCTGATAGAATGAATAAGCTATAGCATGTATTATACATGAAAGGCGCGTACAATTTATCCTGAAAAGATAACATTTATATTTCTGGGCAAGCTGTTGAAAATATATATAGGGACGAACTACGTGAACAATTGTGAACGTGCTACGTGAGCAATTGTGACGTGGTTCACGATTATATGAGGAACGATGAGCATGAAGTATATCGTGAACGTGATCTGTGGAACATACTGTGAACGTGATACTAGACATATCATGAACGTATGCTGACTGGGAAAGTATTGCCAGACGATACGGCCTGAGACTGAAACATCTGCGTGAGTATGGAAAAGTTGTGCTAAACTTGAGTCTGGTTCCTAAGCTTCTGTAACCGTATTCGGTAGTAAACTGTGAAACGTGAATCGCGAGATGGCACACGAACTTGAACGTGAACAATGTTATGAACGCTAACGTGAGCATAAATTATGGGATAGCACAAAACATGAACTGAAATAGCATCGCACTGTGAAAGAGACCTAGACATGCAAGTGAAAATAAACGTGAACGTGAATGCGGACGTACACGTGATCGTGAACATGAACGCGAGCGCGATTCGCGAATGCTAATTTCTATCTGACAAGATTGTTGATGGAATACCTTGAATTCGTACAATTTACTTCTAGATTTTCTACAGGTCCGCTACTGCGTAATCCTTTCGGATGAGAGGAAACGCGCATGCTGATTACATGGTTGACGATGACTTAGATAGTATCATACTTTTCCTGATTCTGTGGTAAACTGATACCAATCTCCATGGAGTCTTGTCTCCTTTCGGTCCATAATTTCTACTGGTAGTAATAACTCGCTAGCATGACGGCGTTCTATCTAAAACCTGCTGGAATGACAGGCATTAGATATGAACATAGCTGCCTCAACGTGTCATACTGTTTCTATCAAAATCCTGCCTGGAATTTTGGTACATTCTGGTGGAAATCTAGTTCAATAGTTATGGAAGAATTTTTAGTGAGAACTGTCAGCAATTTCTGCAGTAGCAGTCAATTGGGTTCTAGAAAAGTTTGTACTTCGTTCACAAGAGTCGGTCGAGACCATCAGGTGATGGCCTTCACCTTCGCAGGATTGTCTGAAATTTCTTCTACTGAAATAGGGTGGTCCAAAAATGCCACCTCGTTCAACTAGAATTCATATCTGGGAAGCTGCTTATATAATATCTTCTCCTATCAAAGATTCTGTACAACTAAGAGGAGATGATTATCGTGTTCTTCTCTAGAATTTGGCAGATCAGAATTTGATCAATGAATATACTGACGATTTTGTCTGAGAGTCATGGGAAAATTTTTATTCATAATTTCATAATATAGCTGGAGCATTAGGGAGCTCAGAGTTTAAACTCAAAATTTTTAGAGATATTGTAATATGTGCATCAGCAGTCTGGAAATGTCATGTTCTCACCACTGATGGTAGCATGATTGGAATTTGTTCTGGAAAAAACATTTAAGACATCGTAGCAGATCAGATAAACCTGCTATATATGGAATGAACATTGATTAAGAATGATGATCTTGTCAAAAATTTTAGTGGTCGATACATGATCTCATGATGCCGGCCTTCTTCCTGATAGATATAAACGGTGCACTTTCTGGTGGTGCGCTAGGGCGAATAAAGCCTCATTCTGGTAATTCTTGCAGCAAATGATGCAACCCTTTTAACTTAGATGCAACTCTGGAATAAAGAGTTTGGAAACATGCACTATTCTTGAGACAAGCTCGCCGTAAAATTATGTCTCGTAGTTAGGAAGGAATTTCCAGAATGACGTCTGGAAATTTTAGTATAATCTGTTGATCATGGATTCGAGGAATTTTAGAAGTGAATTTATAACTGGTAGCTAAGAGTCTTCGTAGCTATGGACTGATAAGTCACGCTCTTGTAAGACAGCAATAATTTGTATTGGTTTTTCTGACAGAAAGTATAATGAATATATTTGGGATTTAGTAAGACGGATCTCGTCGTTAACTGACAATAAGGCTTTAATAAATATGGTGATACTGTTGAGTCCTTTCTAGCTGAGAGGTAGGGGACTACCTAATTTAAGATAAAGCTGACATAGGAATACGTGAAGTGAACATGGCGACTTTTCAGTGAATGTGTTCGTCTGTAACCTCACAGAGTGAATGCTGCGTGTTTAACCTGAATCATACTCTAGTGATGGTGGCTAAAATTTCAAATGATTTGGTTCATGCGTGGCATAATAGAACGGGTATACCCCTTTCTAAAAGGTACCCTGAATTACTGAGGGTCTCGCTTGGAAACATACTGGAGTTAGGAGTTCTGACTCGTACTCTGAGAAGATATTCGTATGACGTGTATCATGACTGGTGTCCTAGTGTCTTCTGAAACGACACTTGAGAACTGTGTCTTGACTGTTGTCTGGACATGTATTTTAAGGATGAACCTGGACAAGGCGGAAAATTTTTGGTAACTGCTAGGATTGGCGGACCGGTTATACTACTGACCTCTTGTATTTCTGGTCACGTCCGTGCCGGAGTTCCGATGGTTACTGACGATTAATTATAAGTACGATGGTTGTCACTACTGCTTTGTCTGTCACTTTATGATGGTCATTGTCATGACCGTGATTCATGTAACTATTCTGCTGAGTGGCCGGCTGGGTTCCGGTTCCCACTCTTCTGAATGAACGGTTAGTTGAGTGAAGTGTGACATTTAGCTGAGAAAGTAAAAGCCTGTAATAGAATGGTAGTGTCAGATGGTAGAAGTTTATTCTCGTCAGAAAATTCAAATTTATAGTTTTCGTCCTTGTTCTGCAGAGTCTTCATAGTATAAACAACATCAGCATCTTGAAAAATCTCCAAAGTATCAGCAGCATCAGCATTTGTGAGGTCTTCAAAGTGTTAGCAGCAATCAGCATCTGGTAAAATCTTCAACTCATGAGCAGCAACAACACCTGGTAGAATATCAACAAGTGGCAACGCCTGAGATGATTGAGGATCGATTAGCAATATCCATGGAGTAGGGTACCTGGAGTACACCTGGACTACTGTACATAAAGTACAAAATGAATACTGCACATGGAGCATATCTGAGGCACTATACGTGGAGTACGCATGAAATACTGTACATGGAGTATAACTGAGACACTGTACATGCGGTACATATGGAATACTGTACATGGCACTGGTGGAAATTTTATGGGATGATCGATACTGGCGTCACTTGTCTGACATGATCAAAGAAATAAATTGATTTAAATGGTAGTAAACTAAACTGAACTGAATAACATGATAGCCAGGTGATTCCTGCGTAGACTTAATGTTGGTTGTATAAAGGGCTCGAAAGTATGGTTTAAACGAAGTTTCATCAATGTTTAGTATAAGGACATGATTGATAAAGACTAGAACATGATTTATCATGAAATAGGATTTTACTGTAATTCTTCTGTATCTTAGCATGAAAACATCATCACCTTGTTGAAAACGTAACCCTCATAAAGAGACATGAACTTAATCAGCATGAAAACGACATCCACTTGAGAGTACAAACTTGACTAATATAAAAAACATGAAAAGATAATCGACTGAAGTTTAACATCAACTGGTGTGGATGGCTATGGTTCAATCCACATATTTCAAGGAACAAAACATGTAACTAAGTATGGGCGATTCTGGTTTCTTGTCAAAATTTTCTGAGAACTGTCATGTATAGAATTTACAATCTGCGACTAAATATGAATGGTTTTAGTCCAATCCATACTTGACAAAATTTTCTAAAATGTCTTGATATGAGCAAGGTGAACAACTGTGAATCGGTTCACAAAACAACCTTCGACTGAAAAACATGAAATTTGACCTGAACAATGGTGAACGTTTATGGCTGGTTCACTAAGTAATATTTGACTGAAAACATGAATCTGACATGAGTAAGGGTAAACACCTATGGGTCAGTTTACCAATACAAAATCTGAACGGGCAAGGGTGAACGCCTATGGGTCGGTTCACCAAAACAAAATTCGCAGAAAAGCACATGCGACTAAATATGGCCAGTCCTGTACCAACCTTTCACTTAGTCAAAAACTTTAAGAAAATCGACTGATAACTGAAAAAACTGACTGATAAATGCATGAGAAACATAAAAGATGACAATGCCAAAATACAGGAAGTTCTTGGTGACTACCCACTAGTCACAGGTCAAGTTTTTTAGCCTACAGGTCAAACCTATAGCTCTGATACCATAATTGTAACACCCCACTTGGATAAGTGGACCGTTACGTGTATTTATGGCGTGTCATCAAAGCATAAGGTAAATGTCCTAAAACATTAACTGACCATAAAGGAAATACCAGAATCAAACATCGGCAATCCAAACATAAGCCTAAAACATGAAAGCAAAATACTGAAGGAAAGGACTAAACAATGTCCAAATAAACAGAATAATTTAAGTACATAAAGTAAGAAGTTTGGATAGCTTCCATCCAAATGCACATGCTCTCAGAATCCTAAGAGCGTCCTGGTGTACCTGCCGTTAGAACATGAAAGGAACTACGGATGAGCATAACGCTCAGTGAACGGATATAAAGCATGACAAGGAATTACTGAAATGAACAGATGATGAAATACTGGAGCTGTAAGACTGAATAGTAAAGTTGCAGCGGAAATCTGTGTATAATCTGTAGAGTCTGATATATAAATAATAAAGCTGAACTGTTATCTGTTAAAACTGAAAACATGCATTTACTGTATTTTAATTGCCAGAGCTTATATAGGTCATGTGCTGTAACAACGGTGCATGAATAACTAGAGGGGTGACCTCGTCATGCTGTAGAGGGGTGACCTCTAAATAACTATAGAGGGGTGACCTCTAAATAATTGTGCTGGGTGGAGGGATCAGCTCCAATGTGAAGGATGTAGAGCACACACCACATTCACCCTGATAACTTGTAACACTTATAAGCCTAGGATGCATCCATACGCCCCACTAAAAATACTGATAAAATGGACAAACTGAACTGAGTGGGACGATGCAGGATATCACTCTCCTGCATGTGAGTCACGACACCGGTGCCTCTAGTGCCATGGTTACGGTACCTCCGTAACTAGTACATAAACTGGTCATGCTTGTATATAATGCTCAGGCAATTTATTTAGTTATTAACATGATTACTGATAAGCTTAAACATATACTGGGGAAAACATTTGGCTGCAGACGGGGAATCCTAATCATGCATAGAAGAAAGTCCTTACTGAAGGACGGGAAATCCGTACCTCGTGTCCAGTAATGAAATAAGAATGAAAGCTAAAGGATCTACTCCGACTTCACGGATACTACATAAATAAGGGACGTGAATGAGTTGTTTGATCATTTATAAGTTACTTGTTCATGGTCTTGATTACTTGTTCATGATCTATCGTGTCTTTCTTAAATGTTGTGCGTTCATTTGTTCTTGATTAATGTATTTCATGGTTCTTGTGTTTTTATACTTGGTATTTCTAAATCATCTTATTAGTACTTAATATATAATTATTTTCAAAACTATCCATTTACTAAAAGCATTGAAACATACTATAGATAAAACTTACGTATTCTAAACTAAACAAATGTGATCAATTATGTAGTTTCAGTATTTATCAAAAACACATTTGTTTAATTATTTTCCGAACTTGTTTTAATATGTGTACGAAAGTCGCATTTATTCTGTCGTTTCTAAACCATGACTTACTACCATTTCTATAGTAGATAAAACTAACAGTGGCTTAATAAGCAGCCTTTGATGTAACGTCATTTCATGCAAAGTTTCCATTTGTTTCAAAACACAATTGATTGACTAATCTATGCCTTATTAAAAACGTTTTATACAAATAGCTACAAGTTTTAAGAAAATAAGTTCATGTAAGTTACAAAAGCCTATGATTCATAAAAGAAATTTTTAGAGATCTCATATTATGAAGAAACTATGTATAGAAGATAACTTAGATAGAATACCTCATGATTTAATTGCATCCATAGACGGAAATAGACGAAAAACGAATTCGAATAAGGACATCAATTCGAACACTATAATTTGATGAAATATAATCGAAACATAAAGCAAAACACCGATTCGAACCTCCTAGGAATGAGACCAAACATGACCGATTATATTCAATGTGAGCAGGAACTCCAAGTACGGACACACGACATCGAGTGGCGATAAGTGATCTTAAGTGGCTGATGTTGGAGGTGCCAAAACTCATATCATACACTTCCGTCTCTTTCTCCCATTCATTTACTGATAATGGCATAAATTTTTATACCAATGGTTTATACTAAATGGCTAGAATCAATAGTTAATAAGTATGCGTTATGGGCCGATAAGTCCGGACATATAAAGCGACTGTTGACCAACATTTAACAAAAACGGGTATTCTATTTCATATAAAGATTATTGATATTTATGGAATTAATTACATTGGTACTTATCCTTTTAATAATGATAATAATAATAGAAGAATAATAATTCACTGATTGCTAACATTTCGGTTATACTCCAACGTGACTCTTTCAAAAGTGAGTTATTCCTTTAGGTTATATTCAAAATGATAAAATAAATTAAACGTCAAATTTTTAGGTTTTACAACTCTTCTCCTCTAAAATAATAATTCGTTCTCGAATCACAAACTTGATATTACTGCGGGTTTTACAAATTGCTTATCCGGAATAAACAGCTCATCCGGAATAATTTCCTCTCATTCGGAATATTGGGCTTTATCCGGAATAATTGACTTTATCCGGAATAATTGCTCGTTCGGAATAATGTGTTGATCCGGAATAAAATATATTCCGAATGAAAGACTTGATCCGGAATAATAGAATATTCCGAATGAAAGGTTGATCCGGAGTATTATTCCGAACGAAAACCTTTTATCCGGAATGTTTATTATTCCGAATGAAGCTCTTGATCCGGAATATCTGAAAATACTGATTCGGAATGTTTAAAACAACAAGCTCATCCGGAAAATTAAATTGATTCGGAATAATACTAAAAATCCCTTCATCCGGAATGTGTCACTCATTCGGAATCTGGGTAACAATAAGTAAGAACGAAGAAACAGGGAATGTAGAACAATGACGAATTTAACCAAATCTAACCAAAAAAAACCAAAAGATTAAACCAAAACAACCACAAATGATCTACTAACAATAATCAATCAAAACAAATCAACAAAACTAACAAATAAAGCCAAATCAATCAAAACCCACTTGATTGAAAACCATAAAATAGAAGAACATAAACATGAATCATAAAGAAAGATTAAGCAAGAAAGGAAGATGAGAGATTAACAATGAAAGTAAAGATTAACAATAGTTAAAAGTAAACTTACTTGGAATTAAAAGGAATTAAATGTGCATAACAAGTAATTAAAGTGCAAGAAATTAAATTGTGCAAGTAAATGAAAATGGTGGAAGAGGTGGTTTGTCAAGCCACCCAACAACAATGAAATGAAAACACTAATGACTATTTATAGGGGAGATTAGGGAGGTGCTTAGGAAGCTTCCTCCCCTCTTTCTTCTTTCCTTAATTGCGTCATTAAGTCCTTAATCTTCTTAATTCTTTGACTTAAACGACTTTGTCTCGGGATTTCTTCAAACTCGTCTTTGTAATTCTTCAATAAATTAGACTTGAGTTCTTCGGCTTTTAGTAAACTTCCGTCTTTTGACTTTTTCTTCGATAAATCTTCAGAATTGGTCTTGGACTTCCGTTCTTTTTGCACTCTTGATTTCTTGACTTCGTCTTTCATCTTTTTCTTCGATTAAAGCCCGTCAATGCCCGTGTTTTCTCCACTTTTCACCTTTTCGTCCTAAATCACAACAAAAATACAAACCACGCATAATTCCGACATAAATGACATAAAATACACGTTTTGGCTCGGTTATTATTGTAATTAAGTGGTAAAAAGATTGGTGTTTACACACCTATCATAAACCTATTAATAACTTAACCGTTAGATCATTTTTAATGCAAACCTAATTTCAAATCTTGATCATCTATTTTTTTTAACAACCTTTTCTAACAACTTATTAAAAAACTATTTTTATTTTTAAATTGAAATATCTTTTAACTCGTTTACTTTTTACTTAAATAAGTTCAACATGTTTTTTATATTTTTTTTCTCTTTAATTTAACATCCATTTTGATATACTAGCCGGGTACCCGCGTAAAACGGCGGCAGATACTCGGTGACTTACTTCAGGGCGAGCAATTGTTATTTGATTCGTTGGTAATGAAGTAACATGGACACAAACATACAAAGAATTTTTGTAGAAAGCATATATCACAAAAAATAAAAACATTATGTCTGAAAGATATGAAATAGTTGTATGGACTTATATGGTAGATGCGGTTAAATATTTTTAACTATCATTATTGACAGTAAAGGTTTTTGACAGTAAAGGTTTTTTGCGGTCACATATTTTAATAGTAGAGGTTGTTACAGTGATACATTAAAATGGTTGTTACATAAGATGTTACAATATTATAATAGTATTGATGACTATCAAAAACAAATATTTTCATAGCAAACAAATTTAAGAGCATAAATTCAAACACAAACTTTTTTATAATGTACAGTAGTAGGTATAGATTCTGAGTGACTCAGTTTGTGTTCTTGGTAATTGTGTGAAAAAAGAAAGTGTGCAATCTTGTGCAATTAAACGTCTTTAATAAATAGATTTTAGGGAAAATTATCAAAAAGGTCCGTTTGTAAAACCCGTATTTAAAAATCGGAATATTTAAATACGCGGTTTAATTTTAATGAACTATATAAGTATAAATTAGTAGACAGAGATATAAATGCAGAAATTTAATACGCTATCCCAGTTTATTTAAATACGATAAATATTACAGTTTATTCAGATAATAAGTATTTAGTCTCAGAAAATATTACAGATGAACTATTTATTTTTCAGAAATAATTAAACGTTAATAGTAAATATACGCGTAGTCTCAGTTTATTTAAATATCACAAATGATTAATTATTTAGAAAATAATTATTAAGTTACAGAATATATTACGCATGTATCATTATACGAAAAAAATAATTATCGCGATTCAGAAATAAACACAAGAAATAAAAATAAGTATTCACGACGCGTATATAATAATAATAAAAAAAAAGGAAATAAGAAAAGAAAAGGCCTAAGGGCCGGTTTGTAAAAATTAAAAAGGGAAACAAAACTGGGCTAGGCCCATTTGGCTACAAGTAAAGGGACGGGTATCTACCCTTAGTCACAATCAGATGCAACAAAAAAAAAAAAGAATATTAGGGTTAGTGTAGCCGCCGGGAGAGAAAGAAAAAAAAAAGAGGAAAGAAAGGAAGCTCGGTTCATCCCTAATCACGCAAACCAAGGTAATTCCAATCACGTTTCTTTCTTTCTGCTTGTTTTACTCACGATCCCAAACAGGGGCGTCGGGTTTTGGCGAAGTCATGGCAAAACCGAGACCAATTGGTCTCGGTGTGGTGAGTCTGTTGCCAGCCGCGACCCACGTATGTGTTGGGTGATGGTTTTAGCCTGATTCGCAGCCCAGTAACAAACCAAACGGTGGATTTGTGTTGTGGTTACACGAAGGCCGAGAGTTTATTTACTCTCGGGGAGGGGGCGTTTGTCTTAGTCAGCCGAGAGTCCAACTCTCGGTGGTGTTTTCTTTTGCTCAGCCACAAACAAACCCCACAGCAGGGGTGTTTGGCGTTTCAGACAGCAGACAAAAAAAAAAACCAATCAGGGGCGTTTGGGTCTAAATTGCAGAAAAGGGGGCGTTTGGGTCTGCCAAGAATGAAGGCAGTGGGAACCACTGCATAAGCAGTGGGAACCACTGCACAGGCGGGGGAAAATGTTAAATAACAGGGGAAACGTATAACTAACAGTGGGAACTTTTCTAACTAACAGTGGGAACTTTTAATACAAGCAGTGGGAATACATTTGATGCGAGGAATTTCTTTAGTTAATTAAATCTTTTTGTAAATAAGTTGTATTAATAAATTTAATAAATTGTTTTGTGTTATTACTTAATTAGTAACATAAAATAAATTCTTCTACTTATTTTGAACATGTGATTTGTTTTAACGATTTAAAATTTTAGAAAAACTAAATTTAGAAACCTTTTATTATATCAGACTACTAATTATAGTAATCGGATATATTGCACATTATACCGTATTAGGTATACAGAAAATACGTTAATCAGTAATATTATCGAACACTCGGATTTATCAGTTGATACACATACAGTATATCAAGAATAAAATAAATTAAACTATTAACATATAAGAATCAGAAACAGTAAACCGAAATCAGACGACTTATTTTTCCGTCTATTATTTATGTAGTATCCGTGAGGTCAGATTCGATCCGTCAGCTTTCAGTCTTATTTCATTTCTGGACACGATGTACGGATTTTCCGTCCTTTCAGTAAGGACTTCCTTTCCTATGCATGTTTAGGATTCCCCGTCTGCAGCCAAATGTTTTCCCCAGTATATGTTTAAGTTTATCAGTAATTATGTTAATAACTAAATAAATTGCCTGAGCATTATATACAAGCACGACCAGTTTATGTACTAGTTACGGAGGTACCGTAACCACGGCACTAGAGGCACCGGTGTCGTGACTCACATGCAGGAGAGTGATATCCTGCATCGTCCCACTCAGCTCAGCTTGGCCATTTTATCAGTATTTTTAGTGGGGCGTATGGATGCATCCTAGGCTTATAAGTGTTTCATGTTTATCAGGGTGAATGTGGTGTGTGCTCTACATCCTTCACATTGGAGCTGATCCCTCCACCCAGCACAGTTATTTAGAGGTCACCCCTCTACAGCATGACGAGGTCACCCCTCCAGTTATTCATGCTCAGTTGTTACAGCACGTGACCTATATAAGCTCTGGCAAATAATACAGTAAATGCATGTTTTCAGAATTAATAGTTATATTTTCAGTATCAGTATATATGAACCAGTTTGCTCAGATGTTACGCAGAATTCTACCACATGTACATATCAGTCTTACAGCTTCTGTATTCTATCGTCTGTTTCATTCAGTATATTCTTATCATGCTTTATATCCATTCACTGAGCGTTATGCTCAGCCGTAGTTTCCTTTCATGTTCTAACGGCAGGTACATCAGGACGCTTTTAGGATTCTAAGAGCATGTGCATTTGGAGGGAAGCTATCCAGACTTCTTACATTATGCATTTCTATTATTATTCTGCTTATTTGGACATTGTTTAGTCCTTCCATTCAGTATTTTATATTTCATGTTTTGGGCTTATGTTTGGGTTGCCGAAGTTTGATTCCGATATTTCCTTTATGGTCAGTTAATGTTCTAGGACATTTACCTTATGCTTTGATGACACGCCATAAATACACGTAACGGTCCATTTATCCAAGTGGGGTGTTACAATTATGGTATCAGAGCCTGGTTCGACCTGTAGGCTCTAAAACTTGACCTGTGACTAGTGGGTAGTCACCAGGAATTTCCCAGATTTTGGCGTTGTTATCTTTCATGTTTCACATGGATTATTCAGTCAGTTTTCTTCATTTATCAGTCAAATTTTCTTAAAGTTTTGACTAAGTAAAAGGTTGGTACATAACTAGCCATATTTAGTCGCATATGCTTTTTAGCGAATTTTCGTTTTGGTGAACTGACCATAGGCGTTCACCCTTGCCGTTCAGATTTTGTATTGGTAAACCGACCATAGGCGTTTACCCTTACTCATGACAGATTCATGTTTTCAGTCAAATATCACTTGGTGAACCAGCCATAAACGTTCACCGTTTCTCAAGTCAAATTTCATGCTCTTCAGTCAAATGATGTTTTGTGAACCGATCCACCGTGTTCACTTTTGTCACATCAGGACATTTCATAAATTTTGACAAGTATAAATTGGACTACAGCCATCCATATTTAGTCCGAGATTATAAATTTCCATACATGACAGTTCTCAGAAAAATTTTGACCAGTATGGATCGAACCAGAATAGCCCATACTTAGTCTCATGTTTCCTTCCTTGAAGTACGTGGATTGAACCATAGCCGTCCACATCAGTTAATATTACACCTCAGTTGATTTAACTCTTTGTGTTCCTTATAACAGTCAAATTTTCATACCCTCACGTTGAAGTCATCTACATGATGATTCAGTTTCATGTCTCCTTACGAGGATTATATTTTCAGCAAGGTGATGATGCCATCAGGCTAAAATATAGAAGGATTACAGTATCATCCTATTTCATGATAAATCATGTTTTGGTTTTCATCAATCATGTCTTTATACTGAACATCGATGAAACCCCGTTAATCATACTTTTCAGCCTCTATACAACCAGCACTAGGTCCATGCAGAAATTTTCAGCCCATCATATTAAGTGTTTCAGTTCAGTCTACTACCGATTAAATCAATTTACTTCTTTGATCATGTTAGACAAGCGACACCAGTATCGATCGTCCCATAAAATTTCCACCAGTTCCAGGTACAGTATTCCATATGTACCCCATGTACAGTGTCTCAGTTATACTCTAAGTATAATATTTCACGTGTACTTCACGTACAGCGTCTCAGATATGCTCCATGTGCAGTATTCATTTTGTACTTCATGTACAGTAGTTCAGGTGTACTCCAGGTACCCTACTCCATGGATATTGCTAATCGATCCTGAATCATCTCAGGCGTTTCCACTCGTCGATATTCTACCAGGTGCTGATGCTGCTCGTGAGTTGAAGATTTTACCAGATGCTGATGCTGCTACCACCCTGAAGACCACACAGATGCTGATGCTGCTGAACCTTGGAGACTTCTCAAGATGCTGATGCCGCGGAACGAGGACGAAAACTATAAACTTGAAATTTCTGACAAGAATAAATTCAACCATCAGACACTACCATTCGAATTTATGCTGTTACTTTCTCAGTTAGATGTCACACTTCACCCAGCTAACTTTCATTCAGAAGAGTGGGAACCGGAACCCAGCCGGCCACTCAGCAGAATAGCCACATGAATCACGGTCATGATAATGACCGTCATAAATTGACAGACAAAGCAGTAGTACCAATCACCGTGCTTATAATTAATCAGTCAGTAACCACCGGAACTCCGGAACGGACGTGACCAACAACACAAGAGGTCAGTAGTCTAACCGGTCCGCCAACCCTAGCAGTTACCATAAATTCTTAATCTTATTCAGACTCACCCATTAAAATACATGTTCAGACAACAGTCAAGACATAGTTCTCAGGTATCATTTCGGAAGACACATATCAGGGCACCAGTCATGATACACGTCATACGAATATCTTCTCAGAGTACGAGTCAGAGCTCCTAGTTCCAGTATGTTCCAAGCAAGACCCTCAGTAATTCAGGGTATCTTTCAGAGAAGGGTCTACTCATTCTATTATGCCACGCATATATCAGATCATTAAAATTCAGTCACCACCACCAGATTATTATTCAGATTAAACACGCAAAGTTCATTCGGTGAAGTTACAGACGAACACATTCAGTGAAAATCGCCATGTTTACTCCACGTATTCATAGGTCAGCTTTATCTTAAATAAGGTATTTACCTACCTCCCAGCCAGAAAAGACTCCGGAGAACCACCATGTTTATTAAGGTGCTCCTTTCAATTAACGACGAGATCCGTCTTACTAAATTCCAGTACATTCATCATATTTCTGCCAGAAAAATCAGTATAAATTGTTCCTGCCCTACGAGCGCGTGACTTATCAGTCCATAGCTACGAAGATTATCTAACCACCAGTTATAACCTATTTCTGAAGTTCATTAAAGTTATGATCAGTAGATTTCTTTCAGCATTTTCAGAAGAAAATTCCAGAACGTCATTCCAGAAATTCCTTCCTGACCATGAGACAGGATTTCACATCGAGCTTGTCTCAGGAATATAAACTGTTTCCAAGACTCTTTATTCCAGGGCTTCAGCTAAGTTACAAGAGCTGCATCAATTGCTGCAAAAGCTACCAGAACGAGGCGTTGTTCGCCCTAACGCACCACCAGAAGGTGCACCGTGTTATGTCTAGTAGAAAGAAGGCCGGTATCATGACACCATGTATCGACCACAAGATATTTTTATATATCACCATTCTAAATCAATGTTCATTCCATAAATAGCAGGTTTATCGGATCTGCTACGATGTCTTAAACACTTTCTGGAACAAATTTCCGATCATGCTACCACCAGTGGTGAAAGAAGGAACATGATGATCTTCAGACCGTTGTTGCACATATTATAGCCACTCTAAAAATTTTTAAAATTTTTCTTCTGAGCTCCCTAATGCTCCAGCTATGGTATGAAAATTTATGAATAAAATTTTTCTATGATTCTCAGACAAAATAGTCAGCGTATTCATTGATCACATTTTTGGTCTGCTAAATTTTAAAGAAGAACACGAGAATCATCTTCTCACAGTTGTACAAAATCTCCGATAGGAGTTATTTTTATACACAACTTTCCAGATATAAATCTCACTTGAACGAGGTGGCATTCTTAGCCACCACATTTCAACAGGAAGAAATTTTAGACAATCCTGCGCAGGTGAAGGCCATCACCTGATGGTCCCGACTGGCGCCGGTGAACGAAGTACAAATTTTTCTAGAACTCAACTGACTGCTAACGCAGAGATTGCTGACAGTCATCACAAAAACTCCTTCTATGACTATTCAACCAGATTTCCACCAGAATGTTACATAATCCCAGACAAAACTTTAATAGAATCCGCATCACACATTAATGCAGCTATGTTCATATCTAGATGCCTGACCTACTGCAGGTTCAAGATAGAACACCGACATACTATTACTACAAGTAGAAATTCTAGACCGAAAAGAGACAAGACTCCATGGAGATTGTAATCAGTTTACCACAGACTCAGAGAAAGTATGATGCTATCTAAGTTATCATCAACCATGTAATCAACCTGCGCGTTCTTTCATCCGAAAGAATCACGTAGCAGCAGATCTGCAGAAGATTTTGAAATTCAGCAGTAAATCGTACGAATTCAAGGCATTCCATTGACCATTATATCAGACAGAATTCATGTTCACGATCAAGTGTAGGTTTACGCCCACTTTAAGTTCATGTTTATTTTCACTTTCGCGTTTACGTCTCATTCGCAGTATGATGATGTTTCAGTTCATCTTTTATGCTACCTCCTGATTTAAGCTCACGTTAGCGTTCATAACATTGTTCACGATCAAGTTCGTGTGCCATTTCACGATACACGTTTCTCAGTTTATTACCGAGTACGGTTACAGAAAGCTTGGAGAATTAGACTCAAGTTTAGCACAACTATTCCATAACCAGTCAGACGTTTCACATCACGAGTCGTAACGTTTGGCATTCATCCCTCAGTCAGCATACGTTCATGCTATGTTCTAGTATCACGTCACAGTATGATTCACGTATTACATTCATGATATTTTCCATTCTGAAGCTCCTCATATAATTATGAACCACGTACACAACTGCTCACTCAGCACGTTCACAATTGTTCACGTAGTTCGTCCCTATATTTCAGCAGCTTTCTCAGGGATATAAATATTATCTTTCCAGAATATTCACACGTATCGTTTCATGTATCCTACATGCTATGGCTTTTCATTCTATTAGATTCAGAAAATCCATCTTAAATATGGAACCAGAAACTATTCAGCATCATCAGGACGGGTCATCAGGACAAAGATTTTATTTATTATATTAGACCTTTGAAGAAATCGTTTCGAGCGGGAGGCCACTCGAAACAGAGGAGTCCATCCGGACCTCTCATCCCCTTTCCTTAAATAAATCCAGTTAAGTTCTTTCAGTCATGTCATGTTCCATGTTTCCCTTCAGTCATGTCACGTTACATAATCATTTCAGTCATGTCAGGTTTATACCTATCAGCAGCATTATATCTTAATTAGAAGACAATTCATCCTTCAGCTTAATTATCTTTTCAGTCTACGTGTTCTTTCAGTTCTTATAACTTCATCAGCTTATTACCTTTAATTCGAGGACGAATTTCTCCTTTTTAGAGGGGAATAATTGTAAAACCCGATATAGTCGTATCTTTAATTCGGGGACGAATTGTTGTTTTTAGAGGGGAAGAATTGTAAAACCCGTATTTAAAAATCGGAATATTTAAATACGCGGTTTAATTTTAATGAACTATATAAGTATAAATTAGTAGACAGAGATATAAATGCAGAAATTTAATACGCTATCCCAGTTTATTTAAATACGATAAATATTACAGTTTATTCAGATAATAAGTATTTAGTCTCAGAAAATATTACAGATGAACTATTTATTTTTCAGAAATAATTAAACGTTAATAGTAAATATACGCGTAGTCTCAGTTTATTTAAATATCACAAATGATTAATTATTTAGAAAATAATTATTAAGTTACAGAATATATTACGCATGTATCATTATACGAAAAAAATAATTATCGCGATTCAGAAATAAACACAAGAAATAAAAATAGTATTCACGACGCGTATATAATAATAATAAAAAAAAAGGAAATAAGAAAAGAAAAGGCCTAAGGGCCGGTTTGTAAAAATTAAAAAGGGAAACAAAACTGGGCTAGGCCCATTTGGCTACAAGTAAAGGGACGGGTATTTACCCTTAGTCACAATCAGATGCAACAAAAAAAAAAAAGAAAGAATATTAGGGTTAGTGTAGCCGCCGGGAGAGAAAGAAAAAAAAAAAAAAGAGGAAAGAAAGGAAGCTCGGTTCATCCCTAATCACGCAAACCAAGGTAATTCCAATCACGTTTCTTTCTTTCTTCTTGTTTTACTCACGATCCCAAACAGGGGCGTCGGGTTTTGGCGAAGTCATGGCAAAACCGAGACCAATTGGTCTCGGTGTGGTGAGTCTGTTGCCAGCCGCGACCCACGTATGTGTTGGGTGATGGTTTTAGCCTGATTCGCAGCCCAGTAACAAACCAAACGGTGGATTTGTGTTGTGGTTACACGAAGGCCGAGAGTTTATTTACTCTCGGGGAGGGGGCGTTTGTCTTAGTCAGCCGAGAGTCCAACTCTCGGTGGTGTTTTCTTTTGCTCAGCCACAAACAAACCCCACAGCAGGGGTGTTTGGCGTTTCAGACAGCAGACAAAAAAAAAAAAAAAACCAATCAGGGGCGTTTGGGTCTAAATTGCAGAAAAGGGGGCGTTTGGGTCTGCCAAGAATGAAGGCAGTGGGAACCACTGCATAAGCAGTGGGAACCACTGCACAGGCGGGGGAAAATGTTAAATAACAGGGGAAACGTATAACTAACAGTGGGAACTTTTCTAACTAACAGTGGGAACTTTTAATACAAGCAGTGGGAATACATTTGATGCGAGGAATTTCTTTAGTTAATTAAATCTTTTTGTAAATAAGTTGTATTAATAAATTTAATAAATTGTTTTGTGTTATTACTTAATTAGTAACATAAAATAAATTCTTCTACTTATTTTGAACATGTGATTTGTTTTAACGATTTAAAATTTTAGAAAAACTAAATTTAGAAACCTTTTATTATATCAGACTACTAATTATAGTAATCAGATATATTGCACATTATACCGTATTAGGTATACAGAAAATACGTTAATCAGTAATATTATCGAACACTCGGATTTATCAGTTGATACACATACAGTATATCAAGAATAAAATAAATTAAACTATGAACATATAAGAATCAGAAACAGTAAACCGAAATCAGACGACTTATTTTTCCGTCTATTATTTATGTAGTATCCGTGAGGTCAGATTCGATCCGTCAGCTTTCAGTCTTATTTCATTTCTGGACACGAGGTACGGATTTTCCGTCCTTTCAGTAAGGACTTCCTTTCCTATGCATGTTTAGGATTCCCCGTCTGCAGCCAAATGTTTTCCCCAGTATATGTTTAAGTTTATCAGTAATTATGTTAATAACTAAATAAATTGCCTGAGCATTATATACAAGCACGACCAGTTTATGTACTAGTTACGGAGGTACCGTAACCACGGCACTAGAGGCACCGGTGTCGTGACTCACATGCAGGAGAGTGATATCCTGCATCGTCCCACTCAGCTCAGCTTGGCCATTTTATCAGTATTTTTAGTGGGGCGTATGGATGCATCCTAGGCTTATAAGTGTTTCATGTTTATCAGGGTGAATGTGGTGTGTGCTCTACATCCTTCACATTGGAGCTGATCCCTCCACCCAGCACAGTTATTTAGAGGTCACCCCTCTACAGCATGACGAGGTCACCCCTCCAGTTATTCATGCACGGTTGTTACAGCACGTGACCTATATAAGCTCTGGCAAATAATACAGTAAATGCATGTTTTCAGAATTAATAGTTATATTTTCAGTATCAGTATATATGAACCAGTTTGCTCAGATGTTACGCAGAATTCTACCACATGTACATATCAGTCTTACAGCTTCTGTATTCTATCGTCTGTTTCATTCAGTATATTCTTATCATGCTTTATATCCGTTCACTGAGCGTTATGCTCAGCCGTAGTTTCCTTTCATGTTCTAACGGCAGGTACATCAGGACGCTTTTAGGATTCTAAGAGCATGTGCATTTGGAGGGAAGCTATCCAGACTTCTTACATTATGCATTTCTATTATTATTCTGCTTATTTGGACATTGTTTAGTCCTTCCATTCAGTATTTTATATTTCATGTTTTGGGCTTATGTTTGGGTTGCCGAAGTTTGATTCCGGTATTTCCTTTATGGTCAGTTAATGTTCTAGGACATTTACCTTATGCTTTGATGACACGCCATAAATACACGTAACGGTCCATTTATCCAAGTGGGGTGTTACACCGTTGCCCATTATTCTCTTCCTAGAAACACTTAAAATTTTCTCTTTCTAGAAATGGTCATTTTTTTTGCAATAGGACAAATGGGTGCAGAATGCGCCACGTGTCCTCTGTTGCCCTATATCTTGGGGCAATATGTCAGAATTGTCCTATTTCTTTGGACACTTGTCAAAATCTGAATGGTTGCTGCCCTATATTCTTTATTGCCCTGGACCGTATCACGAAAAATATATTTTTTAGACCCAATCACGAATTGCTCAAATTTGAAGGACTCTTTTAATAATTATCCCTAGATTTTATTAGCTATCTAAAAATTGTACAAAAGACCCTATTTGAAAAAGGTATGTTAGCCATATTACTGGGAAAAAACAATAACAATTTTAAGAAAAAAACACATATGAAAGAAGTCCCACAATCATAAACACAAAATCATTCCTTTTTTATCAAAGAATAATCACCACCACAAAAACACACATACACTATTACCCTTAATTTGCCAAAAAGATAAACCCATGAAAAAAAATCCAAACAACCTTACAGCAATACTAACATTTACAGATCTAACAAACCACCCAATATATCTGGGTTTTAAAAAGACAGCCTTGTTACAAAAACATATCAATTAAATCCATATCTTATATCGTCAAATGTGCTAAACCACGAAACCACCATTACAAAAACGAATATCATTCATAGCGACGACGACCTTAGTTTTTTCTGGCACCTTAGAGTCGGCGACAGTGGGCGATGGTGGTTAAGAGAGAGCGAGTGCTTTGTTTTACGCAGTTCTCATCTGTGTTTTTAGATTTTGTGTGACTTTATATAGTGAAAATGTAACTGTTTTAATAAAGGTGTTATAAATTAGGCTTTAAATGTTTTTATGGCATGAGTCGTTACTAAATGGAGTCCACTTTGACACAATTAAATAAATGATCAGTTACAAACAAGATTTAAATTTCTAGACTTTTAATTATAATATATGTGTATATTGTTTAAGACATGAAACTTTCTTTTAATAGAAATGTTAAAGGCTAAAAATTTTAAGACTACTGTAATTAGAATGACATAAATATTTTATAAAGTAGTAGAGATTTATATATTTTTTTCATTCTTATTGATTTATTTATTTTAATTCAAATTTTTTACACTTAAACATTAATTTGATTGTTAAAAAATTGTCATTGAATACCCGTCGTTGCATTGCGTGAGTACCATGCTAGTATAACATAATAATAGCATATTTATAAAATATTAAACATGAATTTTTTTTAAATATTCATATATTAACCTAAAATGTTAAATTAAATTTGATTTATTTATAAATTTGTACGTGCATTACTTATAACTAACTAGTTGTTATTGAATAGTTTATTGAATCCATTAATTCAGGGCCGAGCAACAAGTAAATCTTGAATCGAATCAAATCGAGCAAAAATAACTTGAATTGAAAAATGATTTAGAAGAAAATGTGAAACAGGAGAAATTCACCGGAGTTAACTTAGCGAAATTGAAACGGAACCAAAGTTAACCTAACGAGACCTGTTTACAAAGTTTATACGTAATTGCGTATTTATAGCAATGTTTTGAAACCCGGTTTTTACATTGACCCGGTCGAGTCATCGGGTCTGGGTTAACCCGGTTGTCAAAATTATTTTTTTTCTTCACATTTTTAATAGTGGCCAAAAATTATATATAAAAGGTTAAAAACCATAAAAAAAAAATCGTATTTTGAAGATATATATTGTTTACCACACAATATAATATGTAAAAATAAAATCCCGTTACAAATATGTAAAATTTATATTTTTTTTAAAAATCCGAAAAAACGAAACCCGACCGGATCTCGAGAACCGAGTTGATCCAAGTCACCTTAAACCCAACGGATCTAGCCGGGTTTCGAAATATAAAACCCGAATAAATAGTCGACTCGGATTTGAAAACATTGATTTTTAGGTTTCGATCAGAACAAAATCAAAAACAAAAACCGTAATTATATAAAACCGAAAAACCAACCTAATAAAGTCGGTCCATCCCGGTTCGGCTCGGATTTGGGTTAAAAATAAACTCATGGGCCAAGAAATCGATAAGCAGCTTATCGAGTTCTGGGGTTATGAGCTTATTTTGAATAATCCTCCTCCTCCAAAGTCTTAACCCATCCAATCCCCAAAAGGGCAAAAAAAAATAAAATGATAATGATGAAGAGAATAATTATACGCATTCCACCTTCAATTTCAATACGAAGAGTTAGTACACAAACCCTAAGTAATAGTAATAGTAATAGTAATGATGATACAACCAGTAGTTTATTTCATAGAGTTGTTGGGGGTTATAAAGAAGCTTCTATCATTCCTGTTTTAGATGAATGGGTTTCTGTTGATGGAAAGCCTGTTGAACATTTTGATCTTCACAAGATTATCAAACAGCTTCGTAAATTTAGACGCTACAAACACGCTCTTCAGGTTCATTTCTATTTCTTTTATATCATTTTCAGTTTATGTAATTGCTTAATGTTTTTTATCTGGGATAAATATCGTGCACCCTTAAAGACGGCCCTGAATTCCGTGTACCAAAATATGTCTTTATTTGGGATAACTTGTAAGTATAACTTTGGCTATAACACTTGGGCCGCTGTAGTAACACGTGTGCTATAGTTGTTTATAACACCAGCTATAACTTTGTCATACCCTGCTTTCTTATACAGTATATTGTTAGGCTGCCTGTAAAGGGGCTTTTACTCACGCTTGAGCTGCCTAGGTGTGCACTGTTCCTTACTAGTGACACTATTACACCAATGCCCCTCTTCACGTGCAGGCTGTTCGGTGGTGTGGCTTCCCGTTACAAAGCAAATTTGAGGGTTAGTTTGTGTGTATGTGTGTGTTCAAGTGGTGTTATAGGTAAATCCGTTAGTGGCGATTGAGAGTTACGGGGTCAATGAGAGGGGGCGTTTTTTGGGGGGTTTCTTGGGCTTCTCACTCGGTATTGCGAGCCAATTTAGACTAGGGCGAGTACCCTTTTGGATAGCCCGGAGTCGGCACAGGTGAACCTTCAGGCCACAAGGGGATTAATTTTCTCCCCTTTGGATTTGAATCCTTGACCTCTACTTTGGAAGGCTGGTATTCTTATCGTTGGGTCACCCCTTGTGGTTATGATATGGCCTTGTTGTGGAAGTGAGTGAGGGGTAGTCGTAGGAAGCATAAATACTTTGTTCTCTATTTGTCGACGGCTCGAGGAATAGAGCTGAAGCGCTGTTTTTCGACGGATCGAGGAGAAGGGGTAGACCTAAACTTAGATAAAGGATAGACTTAAGCAGGACATGAAAGAGCTTCTCTTTTCTAAGGACATGACCTCTGATAGGAACATGTGGAGAGATAGAATTAGGACTAGTGGGTGAGAGTTATTAGGTCTGTTTATGTTTTTATCCCTCTAGTGTTTCGTTTTTTTTTTTCTCTTAGCTAGTCCCCCCCCCCTTTTTTTTTTTTTTTTTCCAACTATGCCTTTAGGTCTGCCCCCCCTTAGCTATCGCTTAGGTTAGTTTTCCTTTAGGCGTTTAGGAGCCCCCTTTCTCCCCTTTTTGCTTTGCTGGCAGATTTAGCTCCCCTTCGCTTGCTCCTTGGAGGTTTTTCCTTTAGGCTTTTAGACTCCCATAGCTTTCTCTTTACTCTTGGTTTTAGCTCTTTTCTTTAGCCCCATAGCTCCCCTCTGTTTCCTTGTGCTGCCCTTATGTGCTCCTGTTGTTAGCGATCTCGCTTATTGCTTTGTTGTGTTTGCTTGATCTGTGGTTCCTTTATGTGTTCCCTTTTGTCTTTTGTACGTGTTCTCTTGTGGCTTATGCTCCTTTGTGTGTATGTCTGCTTTATGATGTTTGTTTTAAGCGTGTTTGGTTGTTTGTTTGCGCTTATTGCTTGGTTTCCCTTTATGCGTTTTCTCTTTACCTTTTATGTGCTCATCTTTTGCCCTGTGCTCGTTTGGTGCTGTTGTTTCTTCTTTTTGCCTCTTGTATGCTTGCTTTCTGTCTTATAGTTGGGTTGATTTTGCTTTTGCCTTGTTTTCGTCCTCTTTCCTTGAGCTACACCTCTATACTTTCGGGTTTATCCTGGAAGTAGGGGTAGGATCTGTCTGAATTTCACCTCCCCCATACCTCGCTCCGGCGGGGTTGGGTATGTTGTTTTTGTTGTATTTGTATAATTTCTATTACTGCCATCTAATCAATGTCGTTGACTTTATAGTTGTCGAACAATAAATTGTTGAACTTTGATTGTTATATGTACGATAGGATAAAAGCAATTAATATGAGTGACATTCTGTTAAGCACTTCAAATATGTGCTAACTTTTACTTTTAAGTTTTAACCATTTTCCAAAAGGTTTGCCTATAAGACAAATTGCTCGTATAGTATTAATTCATGGGTTAGCCTGACAGATGCAATAACGCTTCCATTCTTGCAAGATATTGTAAAGAACATGGCTACTTCAATTTTATACTATGTATGTTACTGGTTATCAAGTGTTGGTCCTCAAATACCAGTGTCTAATTCGCCCGAGATCATTTCGACCATTGAGCATCTCAGTAGCTATTGCATTCCCCAAGTCTGCATTTACGGCAACTTGCAAGCTTGAGGAGTTGATGATATTAGATAGATGCAAGATAAGGCTAGCAATTCTTTATAGACATAGATTTGCTTAGTTGCCTTTATAGATTAACTGATAGAACTAGCCATTCACCACAATTTTTAACCACCTTTAGGCTATTGCTTCTTAACTCCATACCCATATGTTTACTCGTTCTTAAAAGACCCTTTGTTCTCTCTCCAAGCCATGCACAGAAACCGCTCCACTGGCTCATTATATCATTTACATCTGCGAACTAGACCGTCTCGGAGTTAAGATATACATCTCCCATCTGTGAGATCCAACTGGCACACCAAATGATGCAAGTGCATCTGCTACTAAAGCTTTGTGCTGCAAACTGTTAAAGGATGATTAACATGTCGTTTCCAAACTTATAATATAAAGTATTGGGGGGAAGTGGACGCGTCACGTGGGTTTACTTACAGGAATAACAACGAAACGAGTTCAGGTTGGGTTGACCAGGATTAACCCAAAGTGACCCATTTACAAGGAAATGGGTCGATATAGCCACTGACCATTCAGTGGTTATTAACTGTCAAAGAATTTGGACAAGAAAGCTAATACAATGAGTTGAAACCAGTGTTTTAAAACCCGGGTTTTTAATTGACCCGGTGGAGGCGCCGGGTTACCGGTTAAACCGCCGGGTCAAACCGGTTTTAGGCCAAAAGAAAGATTACTCATATGTAATGTGTATATTGATAACATCCTTGCTCGATACTACCAGTTTTAGCATAAAAACAAATTAATATTAGTACTTATTTTTTGACATCCAACCAATTCAATACTTATATAATAAAAAAAATCATTTCAGTAAACATTGTTGTACATACCATCACCCCACATTATAATTTTAAAGTGTTTTGAATATTAAAATAAATAACTCATTCCAATTACAGTGTCAAAAGTATTGCTATAGTAGCATATTGCACAGTTTTATATATTTTCATGTGATTCATTTGTCACCACTCTTCAACTCATCACTCCAAACTATCTTGGCATCATCATCTTCAATCACCATTGTAGCAAAATTATCTTATAAAACAAAATCTTTGTACACAAACAGATCGTCACTTTTCAACCACCTTCACTACATCTAGATCGATTTTCAACTGCTATCTATGTTATACATCCAAAAAAACCCAGTGACATGATTTGCTGTTACCCTAACCTCTTCCTTTTTCTTTGGTAAGTGTTGAACCAGCCGGTTTTGGTCTGACGGTTCGACCTGGGTCGGCCAAAACCCGGCGGTTCAATCCGATTCAAGTTTCAGGTAAAACCCGGCTCACAACTGACCGGCTGTCTTTCCGGTTCGCGGTTCAACCGGTCGAACCGGTTTTTTAAACACTGGTTGAAACTTGATAAGTGTCTGTTTATTTTTCATAGTAAACCGAACCTGTTTCATACAATAGTGTTTTGGCGTTATAGGCAATATAACGAGTGGCATACGTCCACAAACAAGTCTAAGGCGTATTACTACAAAATACTAGAGGTGGCCAAACATTCTATGTTTTTTTCCACAAATCTCTTAACAGAAACACCAATTGTGGACTTAAGTCCAAGTGTATTCCAAGAAACTTTAATTGTTCCAGCTTTCGAATAACAACAAAACGGTTTCCAGACACATTATCAGCCCAAACCTGAGCAAGAAAGTTGATATCAGATAATTCAATTTCTCGGTTCAAGAGCATAATTCACTTCTAAGGCGTATTACTACAAAATACTAGAGGTGGCGAAACATTCTATGTTTTTTTTCTTATAATGGGTCAAAATGGTAGATTGACTTATTAGATAATAGGTCAAGCAGGTCAAATGGGTTTAATGGTTTTACCAAAAACTACCAATTTACATGCTTTTTTGTCTCGTTTTAGTCCTCACTATGCTACTTTTCGTAAATGAGTGATTAAAAGACGTCCCCGTTTTGGTCAGCTTGTAACTTGAAATATTAGTATTTTTACATAACGCAATTGGGCCACAATGCAATGAACTTCGCTAAGATTGCTATTATGTAAGGTGGAAGTAATGGTCACCGAACTCACCACTTTCATGTTATGTCACATCAACATTCAACGCATCACTAAATTCACACAAAAAAAAAGTGTAATGGTTACCACCAAAACAAACACATAAAAATATGTCACTTTATACAAATATATCATAGTAGCACACGACAAAAAAAAGGTGCACCACCAAACAAGTGCCCAAGTTGGTCATGCCGCACGGTTAAGGGAGGTGTGTAGTGGGCTTGGTGAGTAGTGGTGGTTGCCACCGGTGGTGCACCACCGTTCATTACGTTGGGCCTAATGAGTGTTTAAATTTGTATTAAATTTGTAACATGTATGAATCAGTATGATGTATTTTAGAAAACTCACTTGTCGATTGCCGAGTGACATTGTTAGTGGATAGTATTTGTATAGGTAGAATTTCTTGTTTTTACAACTTATTTATGTAAATTAAATAGTTTATTGAATCCATAAACTCATGGTCGAGCAACGAGTCAAACCTTAACTGAACCGATCAAAATCGATTTGAATCAAAAACCGACTTTGAAGAAAATGTGAAACGGGAGAATCTAACCGAAGTTAACTTAGCGAAACTGAAACCGAACCAAAGCTAACCTAGCGAAACCGGTTTAGATAGTTTATATCTTATTTTTTTGGTTTTGACCCAAAACGAGCAAAACGGATAAACATAGTTATATAAAACCAAAAACCAAACCCGAATAAGGTCGGTTCGGCTTGGTTTATGGGTCTGACTCGGTTGATTTTGCTGGCCTGGTTAAAAATAAGCTCATGGGCCAAGAAATTTAACCTTATCAAATTTTAAGAGAATTAAGCCAAAAGTTAAAACCTACAAGCAGGTTATCAAGTTTTGGGGTTATGAGCTTATTTTGAATAATCCTCCCAAAGTCATAACTTATCCAATCCCAAAAAGGGCAAAATTGATATGAAGAGAATAATTATACGCATTCCACCTTCAATTTTAAATTCAATTTCAATACGAAGAGTTAGTACACAAACCCTAAGTAACAGTAATAGTAATGATGATACCACCAGTTTATTTCATAGAGTTGTTGGGGGTTATAAAGAAGCTTCTATCATTCCTGCTTTAGATGAATGGGTTTCTGTTGATAGAAAGCCTGTTAACAATTCAATCTTCACAAGATTATCAAACAGCTTCGAAAATTTAGACGAACGCTCTTCAGGTTCATTTCTTTTTTTATAGAGTTAATTGCAAAAATCGTCCTTGTGGTTTGGTCAAATTGCAGGTTTGGTCCGTCAAGTTTTGAAATTGCAAAAATTATCCGTGTGGTCTGGCCAAATTGCACGTTTCGTCATTTTACAACCTGAAATGACTAAAATACCCTCGTTTTCATTCTTTAGTTTCTTATGAGCAAGGGTATTTTAGTAATTTCATGTCGTAAAAGGACCAAAAGTGCAACCCAAAGTTTCCTACATGGACGATTTTTGCAATTTCAAAACTTGACGGACCAAACGTTCAATTTGGCCAAACCACAAGGACGATTTTTGCAATTCTCTCTTTTTTATATTATTTTGAATTTATGTAATTGCCAAAATGTTAATATTTGGGATAAATTGCTCACACGCTCAAAGAGGGCCCTGGTTTTCGTGTACCTAATTATGTTTTGATGGGATAACTTTGGCTACAACATTTGAACCGGTGTAATAACACGAGTGCTATAACTTTGTGATACCCGGCTCTCTCATATATTGTTAGGCTGCCCGTAAATGGGCTTTTACTCACGCTTGAGCTGCCTAGGTGGGCACCATCCCTTAGGAGTGACACTATTACACCAACCCCCTCTTGTTTGATGCAGGCCGTTTGGTTATGTGGCGCATGGTTACAAAGCAAATGTGAGGGTTGGTTTGTGTGTATGTGTGTGTTTCAGTGGGGTACTGGCAAGTTGTGAGTGAGGGTTACGGGAGGGGGGATGATTCGGCATTGGGTTTTTTTTTTGGGTTACCTGGGTTTCGACTCGACATTGCAAGCCGACTAAGCCCAGGGCGACTACCCTTTTGGATAGCCCGGAGTCCGCGCGTGGCCACAAGGGTATTAATTTTCTCCGTGTTGGATTCAAACCCTTAACTTCACTGTTGGGTCACCCCTTGTGGTTATGATGTGGCATTGTTGTGAAAGTAAGTGAGGGGTAGTCTTAGGAAGCATAAAATATTTTGTTCTCAATTTGCATGATTTCTTTTACTGTCAGCTAATCAACTTTCGACTTTGAAGTTGCGAAACAATAAATGTTGAACATTTTTATACACTTACAATACAATACGATAAAAGCAAGTAATATGAATGACATATTGTTAAATGTTAAGTGCTTCCTAAAGGTGCTGTACTTTTCACCATTTCCTATAAGACAAATTGCTCGTATAGTATTGACTTATGGCTTAGCCTGACGGATGCAATAACGCTTCCATTCTTGCAAGATATTGTAGAGAACATGGCTACTAAACTTTTATACTTTCTGTTATACTGGTTATCAAGTGTTAGTCCTCAAATTATAGTGTCTAATTCGCCCGAAACCATTTCGATCATCGAGCATCTCGGTAGCTATTGCATTCCCCGATTCTGCATTTATGACAACTTGCAATCTTGATGAGTTGATGATCTTAGATAGATGCAAGATAAGGCAAGCAATTCTATAAAGATTAATCATAGGTTGGCTTAGTTACCTTTTAGATTAACTGATAGAACTAGCCATCTACCACAATTTCCAACCACTTTTAAGCTATTGCTGCTTAACTCCATAAATTCTTAATCTGTGACCAACATACCGACTTTTATTTAATCTAGATTTTTGTTATATGTCAGTATGTATTCATTATGTTTGCTTGCTGATTACAATTTAAACAGATTTTATGTTAAGGGGCGGTTGTTTTTCTGTAATCGGGCAATCCAATCCTTTTTAACAGTTGCTATATAAGTTGTTGGGATGGTCTATAATTAATCTACTGATAATTAACCAAAATTTTTTCGTAACTATTTGGGACTTTTCGTGTATAAAACTATCATGCTTACAAGAAGTAATGGAAAAGTGGCTGGTGGAACTTTTATTAATTTTTACAAGCAGTTTGTGATATATGCATGCCTCAGCAAAATTCTATAAGGTTTATATGATCAAGTACCTGAACCTGTTTCACTTTTTATTACAGATTTGCCAATGGATGGATGACAAGCCTTATCTTGATCATTCACATAAAGATGTTTCAGTTACGCTTGATTTGATATCAAAGGTTCATGGTCTAAAGGAAGCTGAGGAGTACTTTAATAAAATTCCAGATACCCGAAGGGTCTGGCAGGTTTATGGTGCCCTATTGAATTGCTATAGGGAAGCGAAACAATTGAAGAAAGCGGAAGCCACGATGCAGAAGATGAGGGACTTGGGTTATTCAAGCTCGTTGACTTACAATGTTATGATGGGTTTGTATTCTGATATGAGAAAATATGAGGAACTTGACCTTCTAATGGAAGAGATGGAACAGAAGGGGATTCATATTGATAAGTTCACTTATTGTATTAGATTGAATGCATATGCGAAAACTGCAGAAACACAGAAAATGGAGAAGCTTCTATTTAAGATGGAAGCTGACCCTGAGGTGCAAATGGAATGGCATGCATACACTACAGTTGCAAACGGTTACTTGAGATCCGGTGATAAAGAAAAGGCTTTGGCTTGTTTAAAAAAGTCTGAATACCTAATAAAGCCCAGTCAAAGGAAGCCGGCTTATGAAACTCTTCTCACTCTTTATGCTAGTACAGGACGCAAATATGAAGTTGATCGTGTGTGGGGCCTTTACAAGAACCTTGGAAAGTTTTATAATCAAGGGTATCTTTGTATAATGAGCTCACTTGCTAAGTTGGATTGTCTTGACGATGTTGAGAAAATATACAAAGAGTGGGAAGGACAACATAAATACTTTGATTACCAAGTCCCAAATCTTCTTGTTACGGTTTATTGCAAAAAAGGCCTCCTTGATAAGGCTGAGTCGTTAGTGAAAAAACTGGCAGAGAGTGGAAATGAGCCTAATGCATCCACGTGGTCTCGTATTGCATTAGGTTATGTTAAAATTGATGACATGGACAAAGCTGTGAAGGCAGTGAGAAAATCTATTTTGGGCGGTTTCCGAGGGTGGACAGTGGACACGGCCACTTTGTCTGCTTGTTTAGATTATCTGAACTCTAAGGGGAATTTAGATGAAGCCGAGGAAATTATTAGATTGCTCAAAGAAAATGGCCACTTATCAGAAGTGGTTTATAACAGTATCGTGAAAAATTTGTCTGTAGTTGAGATTTAAACTGTGTTATGAGTGGTTGATGATGAAGCCAATTTTTGGTAACAGATTGATTTGAATGATAAAAATGGTATGCAGCTCAAGAGATTGACGAGATTTTCCGAGCGGTCAAGTAATTTTTCTTTAGATTATAGTAAGGGCCAGGGCTTCATGTCTTTTATCTAGCTTGCAAGTCTGATGCTCTTTCAATCATCATCTTCAACGTATAGCACTTGAATGTATTCTTTTTTAGATTATATAAACATATGAGATTAGATATTTTAGTTCTGTATTACTCTGATTTGATTTACATCAACTCCAACTTACAAGAACAATACTGTCAATTTGGTGCAGTTCACGAGCAACACCAAACACAGCAAAATATAAAAGGAACTGCAACTAGAAACCATTACAGAATCACTTATGCAAAATAACCAATCTATATAGAAAGCCACTTCTCACTAATTCACCAAAGCTTAAGGATATGCAGAGCAAAAACTACGTCTCCTCCCGCTGGTGTTTATGTGCGAAAACGAGACGAGAAAAACCCGCGAGTGTGGTTGTCGAGTGTCAGGCATGAACATTAACATAGTTGAATTTGGAATTGCCTTCTTATTTGAACAAATAGGAATCATTGACAATTTACAAACATATGATTTGATAATGGGTTAAAACTATATTTCTGTTATCCAATTCAAACCAAATTATATGACTAATCAGCGATTACAACATTGATCATCATGATTGGCCATTTTAACTGGTTCATGATGTGCTAACTTTTAGACTTTCAGTATATTTGCTACTGGCAAAGGAACAACTTGAGTTGAGAGCGACAGTTTCTGCAGGAAATATCAAGTAACATAGACTTTGAATATATTAATGTGAGAAGAGTGGAAGTGGAAGTTGCAGTTGCAGTTGCATACTTATCAGGATAAAGCGGATCCAAAGTTTGTTTGTCCACAAGTTCATCTATGGTATTAAGAACATCACCAACCTGCAACCAAAAAAATCACAATGCAAATATGAAAAACAGAATGAAATAACTCCTGTGCACAGAACTGCTTCTGCCAAAATGCTAATTAGCATATAAAATAGTGTTTTATAATGTTGTAAAAGATGTGCAGCTCAATAGCTTATCGTGAAAAAAGCACACACCCGTCGTAGGCTAAATTCTTCTCCATAACAAAAGACACATAGCTTTTTCTACGACATTCAGGCCCCATGGTTTTGAGACTATCTAAGATAATGCATAGGTCGTTGTACCCCTTATCATAACGAGATGTCTAATTGCTTTACAAGTGAACATGAAAAAACTTAAGATACATATACATATCAGCTTGACAATCCAGAAAACTAAAATCACAGAAAAATACCTTAACCTCTTCACACAACTCTGCAAACTCGCTTTGTCAAATATAAACACAAGGTATTAGGATTTGAACATCTGTATCTGTTCAAGGTCTCACAATCATTTACGATGCTTCCAAAAATTAGAGAGTAATCATTGCTGCTGAACTTTTAAAACCTTATTAGCGACTTGATAGAAGTTTTGGCAAAGGAAATCTACTATGCTATCATAAGTATTCATAAATCTACTATGCTATCATAAGTATTCAAAATTTCTAATGTTCATGTCAACTGTCAAATGGCACTAGATTACCCCACTTAAGAAAACTATGCTAATCTTACCATATAGCACGTATCAAATTTCTTATCTGCTAAGGGAAACTATTTTTAAGTAAACTTGCATGAACATAAACATGAACAGGAATGAGTCGCTTGCAATATTCTTATGTGAAGCACAAAACAATAGCAGTTAGCATCTAGGTTTGATCACGAGTACACACCTCAGCGCATTGCTCTTCAATCTCATGCCGTAGTTTCAAGGCATACTCGCTGCTCACATCCATGTTATTCAATGCAGTAGCAATATCAATTCCTGTCTTCTGCACTCCAACACGACCCAAAAACAGATTTGCTCCAAGGTTCGGCTCCCTCAATTTCTGCTGCAAAGCATCATTATACTCACCGTCCAACAAACTTACAGCACTGCTTAACGCTGCAATAACATAATGAATATTTGACGTAGATATTGACCTACAAAAACAACTCTGTAGAACGTAAAACACGTCATCAACCATAGATGTCGTAAGACTATACATTACATGCTCATCAATCTGAATCGCCTTCCTAACATTTTCAACCATAAAGAACCCCTCTAATATCACATAATAACTAGTTAAATCCTGAGAAACTTTACTAAAATTCCCACTCCTAAACGCTTTCGTCGCACGTGGAGTATATAACTATGAACTCTAACCTCATGCGTACAGAGCATGCACATGTATAGCTTCATGCATGCAGTATATAACTATGTTGCGGCTTCCAGCCTCGTACTCAAATCTTCATTATCACAGCAAAATGTACCAAGTGAACTGCATAAAGGGAATGATAAATCTGTTGCAATGTCACTCCAATATACAACAGACCTTTACCCAACATTCATCAAGTCAAATTATGTTGATTGTGGCCTGTATGTTTGGTCCTAGCACGCCACTTAGCCTCCAAGAATGTATTGGTATTCACCATTACTTGGATGTGCAGACAGTGTTTGGGACTATATTGCAGTGGGTGAAAATGGGTAATTTTAATATTGATACTCAAAGTAATGACACAGAACATATAAGAAACGAAATAGTATTGATGTTAATCTGTTTTCTACAATAATCCTATTTTGACATGAAACGTCACCATGAAAAGGTATAAAGTGACTTTTAGGAAAAGTCACACCCTTTCATCAGATGACATAACTGTCCTATGATGTCGGGTATAAGGCCCAGACATCTTCATATATCTAACAGGCTGCTATTTGTATTGTTCTTGGGCCAGTTTACTTAACCTATTACAAACATAAATGAATTAGTCTAACATGTTTTTGTGCAAAAATAAAACAAGAAATTATGATCTTAGTCAGTCTAACAAATTATATTTATAAGTATCTTTATGTGTTGTTGTCGAGTATCAGACGATGGTGGTGAGATTAGAAAAAAAAAGGCGGGTCAATACAAAAATGATGTGCATGCATGAACATTAACATGGTTGAGCTTTAAATTTCCTTCTAGTTTGAACAAATAGGAAACATTACCAATTTCCAAACATATGATTTAATATTGGGTTGAATTTATATTTATCCAATTCAAACCAAATTATATGACTAAGCAGCAATTACAACATTGATAATAATGCAGGATAGGCCTTTTAAGTTGAGTTTTAGACTTCGAGTATAGAACAACTTGAGTTGAGGGCAGAAGTTTCTACAGAAAATGTGTAGTAACATTGCTTCTGCCAAGATGCTAATTAGCAGATAATATAGTGTTTTTTAGTGTCGTAAAAAGATGTGCAGCCTAATAGCTTATCCTGTCGTAAGCTAAAAATATTTCCATCACAAGATATACTCAGAACCATGGTTTTGAGACTATCTAAGATAATGCATAGGTCGCTGTTGTCATAACGAGATGTCTACTTGCTTTACAAGTGAATTTGAAAAAACATACATATCAGCTTGACAATCCAGAAAACTATAATCACAGAAAAAATACCTTAACCTCTTCGCACAAATCTGCAAACTCGTTCTGTCAAATATAAACACAAGGCATTAGGATTTGAACATCTGTACCTGTTCAAGGTCTCACAATCATTTACGATGCTTCCAAAAATTAGAGAGTAATAATTGCTGAAGAACTTTTAAAACCTTATTAGTGAATTAATAGAAGTTTTGGCAAAGGAAATCTTTATTACTGTTGATATATTTAAGAGCCGATTATATATATCAGTGAAGTGCGATAGAGTTTTGATATGCTGACTTCAAATGATCAGGAAAAAACTCTTGTGTGCTCTGTCAATTTACTCAGCAAAAACGTGTGCTTTAAATATAAGCAACTATCGGAAGATATAAACAAGTCATGTCTGTGTAGGGGACTTTTTTTTTTCTTTTTTTTTTTGGTAAACGTGATTTCCGACTCATTAGCCGACTAATCCATGGGGTTTGAGCCCACCGCCACACAGAATCAAACCAGGTAAAGCCCTCCCTTTTCAGGAGGTTGGCGTGGCCACTTCAAGGTTGTTTGCTCCTAGTGAGAATTGAACTTGAGACCTAGGGGACTTGTATCATTAGATAACAAGACACTAACCAGGTCATGTCCAAGCAGTTTTAGAACAAATGGAGCTCAAACGTGAACTGGTGTGCGGTTTATGTTGGATGTCTACTTAGTTACTACAGAATTCATGTTTTCTACACTTCAAGGCAGCTCATGTCTATAATTACTCTGTTATTACATGTACTAACATTTCGTTCGTTATGTTATAGGTATTTTATCTAAATGATTTCAGTTTAAAAACTTTCTCTGTGGACTTACAAAAAAGTATGGCTAACATTGAAAACTAGCAAAAATCCTGTTTTGGTAACAGACCTGACAAAGTGTGGTGGAAATATATAAAAACAACATACTGTAGGAGGTGGCAAGAACCTGTCTGATTGAACACCCTATAATTATAAATAGCAAATTTCCCTCGAGTTTATCTCCATCTGATCCCATGGTTGCAAAAAGCACTAGGTGCTAGTCACGCAGTCGACCACCGCCTAGCTAGTAATCGGCCAAGGCGGATTGAACCTTTTTATATAAAAAAGCTCGACTTCCCCATGTAATAAGGATCCTTCCCTTTATCCCATTTCATGTGACTTGTACTAAAGATTTGACTTTATTGTGGTAGTGCCCGGTCCCCTAATATAAAATTCCTAGCATTATATTACATCTCATGTATCATTGGCCCCTGATACCAGTTAACCCAAACTACCCCAACGGGCAACACTAAGATCTAGAAGAAGAAATACTATAAAGTGTTAGTACCTGCCAGTTATATGGTCCACGCGCCTATAGAGAACTACTATATGGGCAACACTAAGAATCTTATGTATCCAGAACTTAGAAAGCTACTAGATGGTCCACGCGCCTATAGAGACATTTATAAATCACATTACATCTGTTGCTATGTCTGACATAGCTTATATAGTCACTGTCTACTCGCTGGTGATTTTCATGTCTATGTTAAGTGTGGTACACAAACTAGATGACGGTTTGTTCAGTACTAATTGGAATTACTTGTTGGAAAAAAGAGTTATATGTTGCTTGTCCCTATGGTTTGCTTATGCTTGGAGATATCCACGTTCCCCTTGTTAATTTGCTCATCTGATAGCTAATTTGGCTCAGCTGTGCATATTTGTTCAGACCAGACTACTAAGGGCAGACAGAGGACATTCTATCACCAAATAACCTCCCGACCTAGACAGATGTGGCTAAGAAAATTATAGTAGTGCAGGTCATGTGGCTCAGTAGAGTGAATGAAACCAGATACCATCTATTACTATTCATTAACACAGAGGACAAAGAAACTATAGAGTTTCTTTTTCAGCCTACACATCCATGTCACCTGCCTTATCCGAACTGGTTTAGGCAGTGTTTTTACCACATCCCAACACTTTATGCTTATTAATATTGTGATAAAACAATATCAAAATGGGGCAAAGTAACAAACACCTTTGTATGTGATTAAAAGGGAAAAACAGCGATGTAGTTATTTTTCAGCCAGCCTCAATTAAGAACGAGATCAAAAGTAACCAAGCAATGTGGTTATTTCCTTCCAAGTGAAACACATAAGTATCATTACTCAGCTACTCGCTACTAAACACAATTTCCTAAAAACACAACTCATAAAAAATGACATTCTCATTTACAACATGAAATTCATCACTAAACAACCCTTTTATAAACTTAATGTCAGCTAATGGACATATTTGAATTTAGAAAACTCATAAGCCTACCTTTATTCGCTTATCAGCCTATAAACTAACTTATGGTTTATGTGATAAGATCATGTTAAGAACCTAAGAAGCCGGTGAAAATGAGCTTTTGAGTATTTTTCAAATTCAGTTAAGTCCATAAACGGGCAAAATAAGCTAATTCCAACACCCTTTTTTTCTAATCTACCTGTGAGAGTTACTATTAATTATCACAATGTCTTTTCACTAAGTTATTCATTGATTCAAGTTACATATAAATTCCTTATGCACCTAAGCTTCAAAACCACTCAAAGTTCAAATCATTCCAGCCTCAAAATAAGAATAAGACTAATAAAGCAATTAATCATACAAAGCAAAAAGACAATATCAGATAAGACGAAGTTGGATCAATTTTAATTAGAACAATATAGCACAAAATTCAGTTAATTTACATTCATTGTTCAAAGTCAGTAAGTATTTCGCAATCCAGTATTGAACAAGGACCGAGCAAATCAAAGGCTCTCGGCTTTCACCTTTCTTACACGCCAAGATCAGCTCCCAATAAGTCTTGGAATGTAAGATTACCATCTTCAAGACCTTCCGGGATTACAAAATCAAAACAAATATCAGTACCTGCACCAAGATCCCAACTTTCATCCCATGTGGGTGTATATGAGTTCATATGTTCCGGATCGGACGGACCCATGTCCTGATCCATGACAGGCTCCTGTGGCATCAATAAACCAGACCCAAAATGACCTCCGGCCCCATAAGTATGTGGCTGATTATTTGTTTGTGCCTCATTGGGCTCATCAAACCCGCCTTGACCCATTCCGTCGCTCTGGTTGATGGTTTCAAGTAAATCCTCGGGATTGAACATCAAATCATCATCAGTATTGTTTATCTCATCATCAAACCCGGTTTGAGGCATTCCGTATCCTGTATTTTGGGTGGTGTTGGTCTGGTCAACTAGGCCCTCAATTTCGAGTACGAGATTATCCAAGTCATCCTGATCATCCGAAACTACTAGTGCCGAGCCGGTTTGATCCTGTTTAGTGGCTTGTGAAGACGACGCTTCAGAATCATGAGAAAAGGTGACAGAAGAGTCGCAGCAGCTGGAAGTACTAGTAGCAGCAATGTGAGTCCTATTATAGTCATCTATGGACTTACAAGTAGGAAGATTAAGGCGAGCACATGAGCCAAAGAGAAGTCGGGCGGCATCGTCATAAGCCAAAGCAGCCTCAACAGCAGAGGCAAAAGTACCCAACCAGGCTCGACCCCCATTGTTAGGTGCTCGAATCTCGGCAACCCAATTACCGGAAATGCGTTGACGGACTCCCCGAAAGTTGAAAGTGGAGTTGAGAGGGCCACCTTTGCCCTTCATGCACCCCTTTTTGGAGCCTTTAGCTGGGACTTTTGGAGGTGGATTTGTGGAGTTGATCTGTTTCAACCTAGCGAGGGTTTGAGCAACCCTATTTGTGGTTCTACGCTGCTGCTTTCTAGAAGAAGAAGACGAGGAGGAGGTTGCTTTACGCTTTTTAGAATCCTCCATATATATATAACTTGATTCTTATGAAATTAAAGAAAGAAAGAAAGATAATGGATGAAACCCTAATTCGGTGATGATCTTGATCAGTTGATGATGATGATGAAATAAAGGAAGGAAAGAAAGATAAAATCTTAAATCAGTGATCCAAGAAGATCGATGATATTGGTGATTTCAATAACTAGGATCAACAAAGAAAGTGATTGAATAGATATGATTGTGAAGAAAGAAAGTGATTCTTTCTGGTGATTATTGATTGAATCAGGAGGAGGAGAAGGAGATAATATGTTTGTTGTTTACAAGAGAGAGGGAGAGGATTTATTACTCTGGTATATATAACCACCTATCCTATCCATCCTATCCGTTTATGGTAACTATGATTTAGGTCGGTGTCGGTCCTTCCTTGCGGGATCAAAAAAAAGCGCGGGAAAGTTCAAAATCAAACTCCCCACTCACACGGTTTTTTTTGTTTTCTTTTTTTTTTCAACTTCATTTTACCTTTTTATCTTTTTTTTAACAGATTTTACCTTTTTATCTTAAGGGAGGGGTTGTTTACTTGTATAAATTTTTCTGTTTTCATATTTTTTTTTTCTAGGAAAACTAGCAGGGTACCCGCGCGTTGCAGCTACGGGTACTTTATAATTAAAATTCAAAAACAAATAAAATAAAAATGACAAACCGCTCAGCTTGAAGAAAACAAAAAGAAAATAGTTTAGTCCCACTCTATTTCATTTTCGGATACGTTAGTCGAACAGGAGGCGATTTCAGTTTCCGGATGACTTTGTTGGTCCGATCTAAAACCATTTGAACCATCAACTTGTCATATTAATTTTACGAAGATTTATGTGTTTTATTAGTTTGGACTATATGTATTGTAACATATATTTTTTGTTTTAAAAATAATATTAATGGGTGTATTAATTTGTTTGTACTTGTATGTTATTTTTTATTATCTGTATTAACTAGCTTAAAAACCCGTGGAATCACGGGATATCTTAGAAAAATTGATTTGTAAGAAGTGTTATGAGAAAGTAATATAAAAGATATACATAATGGATAATGTAAGCATGGAGCATTAATATATGAAATTAAAAAAAACGAAAGTTAACGTTTATCATTACACAATAATGTTATGATTTTGAAAAAAATAAAATAAACACTTCCTTGCATTTTTCAATTCCAAAGTTGACGATCTTGAGTATGAGATGATGTTTTCCATAGTTGTGAAGTTGGTTGCCAAGTTCCAGTGCGTGAACACCTATTTTTTGACATAAAATGCAATTAGACTAGGTTAGGTTTACCCTCGTTATCGCAAATTAGGGTTAGGGTTTCTTGGTGTTCTTGTTATTAGGGTTTGTTTATTGTCTTCGTGGACTAGGGTTTCAGATCTGGTAGGGAAATTAACGATTCTGCTAAGATGGATGTGAGAGAGATGCAACATATGCGCATTCAACCTGCAAATGGCGTTTATGTGTTCGATGCGAAGGATTACTCGATTGATAAGATTTTGGGATTTAAACCGGAGTCTATTCAAGATGTGAGTGAGTTCTTTATAGTTAAACTTGGTATGCTTATAGATATCCATAATTTTGTTAAGGATATTGAGAGTGGGAAATATAAAGTATGGTCGATGTTGAATTATGCACAGTGTACTGGGGTTGTTAAGATTGTTCATGAAAGGATGTATTCCCTTTTAAATCCTCCACTTATAGAGAGAAACCCTATGGCTACATCTAGTGAGGGAGGTGCGAGTGCGAGTAAGAATGTCCTGTCTAAGGTTGATAATGTGCCTACTGGTCTTACACTGGATGGTGCAAGTAATAATTGTGTACAGTCGATTGAGGATATTACCTCTGATTTCTCTAAGAAAATGTATACGCTTGCTTCTATTTGTAGTCATGATGATCGGATGTGCATAAATCCTTTGTAGGAATTACGAGTGCAAATGAAATGGAGCAGCCCGTTGATAATGGTTTTTTTCGTCACTTGTTGTCGAAAAATGTTTTTGAAGGAGTAAACGTCTCTATTCCTCGTAAAGTGGTTCAGAAGGTCAGTCATCGTCTTGAATATACTTTATATGGTTACTTTATTGGAAAGAGAATGGCTTTCCCGGTTGTGGATTATTATGTTAGAAACAACTGGGTGAAACATGGGTTGACACGGATCATGATGAATTCTAAGGGTTTTTTCTTTTTCAAATTCAAGTCACTTGCTGGTTTGGAAGCTGTTTTAGAAGAGGTCCCGTGCTTGATTCGTAAATCTCCGATCATTCTCAAAAAATGGTCGATTGATACTAGGTTGATTAAAGAAGAATTGACTTGTATTCCTGTTTGGGTAAAATTCTATGATGTGCCTATTCAAGTCTTTGAAAAATATGGAATTAGTTTAATTGCTTCTTTCATTGGAAAACCTGTGATGCTAGATTCCTACACTAGTTCTATGTGTAAGGAGTCATGGGGTCGGAGTAGTTTTGCCAGATGCTTAATTGATGTTAATGCTGAGGTTGATTTTGTGGATGTTGTTACCATTGGTGTCCCCTCTCTTTCGGAAGAGGGTTTTACAAAGGAAACTATCTGTATTGAATATGAATGGAGACCTCTGAGATGTGCTGAGTGTAAGATTCATGGTCATTCTCTTGATCAATGCTCTAACAAGATGGTTGTTTCTCCTATAGTTCCTACTGCTAGCACGGGTCCATCTACTTCTGTTGTTATTCTTGTTGTTGAGAATAATGATGGTTTCCAAACGGTGACCAAAAGAAAGAGAAAGACGAATATGACGAAATCTATTAAGGGTGGTAAGTTTACTGGTCCATCGGTTCAGCCGAATGTCAAATTTGTTCCTAAAGCTACAATTAGTGACCCGAAGAAGGGAGTGACTAGTGCGAAGACTGTTTCTCTGCCCAAGTTGAAGTCTATTGATACGTCATCATCAGGGGTTGGGTTATCTACATCAAATCCTTATTCTGTTTTGGATCATGATGGTGAAGATGACGAGGTTGAAATGGTTTATGATGAAACAGCCAATTTATTATCTAAAACTAATGCAGGTGGAAATTCATTCACCGCAGCTATTAGCTAGATTGGTTCTTTTCGTTGTGTGCTAGGTGTTTTGTAAGTGTTTATGGCTTGTCATAAGCACTAGATTTAGGTGTTTATCAAGCTGGTTTGCTTGAGGTTAATGTGGTACTTTAGCCACATTCCATTTGTACTTCACTGTTTTTTTGGTTAATCTATTTACCGGAGAAACCCCTTACCAAAAAAAATGTTAGGGAACTTACTGATAAGCTAATCAATATACACACTATATACCAAATCTTTATGATTCTACAATTTCTACTCAACCATAAACCAGTATATTAGCTATAGAGACTACGGTAGTGTTTGTTTCAATAAGTTGTTTTTGGTCTGAATCTGACTACCACCTCTTACTAGTAAGAGGTGGTTGTAATGTCTGAATCTGAATGAAAAATGTTGTTTGTTTTTTCATAATTGTCTGAATGGTTCATTTTTTAGCGTATATATTCAACAATAATAATACAATGAACAAGTAGCTTGTGTAAACATGAAACAAAACACTTTATCACGTACTTAGCACAATAATAAACGCTTAAATTAATTATCTTCTTACATATTCTAAATTTTAACATAGTAAAAACTATTACATGAATTGTCTGCTTAAAGTAGTGAAGAAACATTCAAGTAACTTATCCAAAACAATGTAATTTAAATCCTAGCTTGCATTATTTGTGTCGCTGCTTCATCTCGTAATTTAATCATATATTGTTGATCGGCTTCCTCCGTAGGTTGAGAAACTTCAACATTATCATCGTTATCATCACGTACACTTTCATCAACATGATAATATCATGAATATGAACATGGTCACTACATATGCCATTATATTCAGTGCTCCGCTTATGTTATACGAGTATTCCTTTAATGACAAGGCAATGATAGGACAGACACAACCAGGTGTCCGAATACCTAACATCAAATAAAAAATAACCTCTTTAACCAATGGAAGACCGCCCAAGTCTTCAGACTATCTTATAGACCACGACTACAACTGTTTGTAAGCTTACTGCTAGCATGAATTTATACAGAAACCATAACATCAAATTAAAAATAAAATGAAAAACGACATCTCTACCCCAAACCTGGTACTTGTAGGCATCTAGCTTTTAACAAAAGCAGATCACTAAACACATAGTGCCAGTAACAGCTATATATAAATAAGCATGCCCAAATTACATTTAGTGCTCCTCCTATGTCATATTCCTTTAATGACGAGGTAATGATAGGGCAGACACAACAAGGTGTCCAAATGAATAATCACATTTTGCTCCACGACCCTTTCAGTCCAAGGTTATCGATCAGCTAGACACTTTTCTTTCTTCTCAGTATTGCCAATCATCTACTTTCTATTATCTACTCAGACAACCACATCCCATAGGTCTGTACTGAAAACATTCAGATATGTTTCTACAACAATGAATCCTATTCACATTCTCCCCTAGAACCAACTGCCTATTACATACCATCGCCTAGTCCTCCTATCGAAAAGAGTCTGAACTCCTAATCAAGAGTGTTCTCTTGAATACATTCATATGAATCATACATAATTGTTTCGCAAACTATATCTCACAGAGCTCTCCCTGGCCTCACACCAAGTCTAACTGGTGCAGTCCCATATGCTGCTACAAACTATTTTAAACATAAACCTCAAATCATATATTATCCCCAAATCCAAACACCTCAAATTCACTCAAATCAAGTATATAATAAAACCATCCAAGAAATTTATAAAAAATATTCATTTTTAAACATAACCGTTATCAAATTCATATGAAACTTTAATAAAAACAAAATCAATCAAATTAGTATGAAATAAACATGTAAAAATGAAAAAAATACCTTTTATCGGGTCAGCAGCTGCTGGAAAAGGATGAAGGAGGATGGAGGATAGAGCGATGGTGGACAAAGATGTACATGAAGGGATTATGAAACCATGGTGGAGAGCAATGTGGGATTATGTTCAGATCTGCTCACAGACTCTGACTCTGACTGAAGATATCTATTTTAAAACATCTGACTCTGACTGAAAAAACAAACAACGAAAACGTCTGACCGCGTCTGATCGGTCAGACTCAGACACCAGTCAGACGTTTTTTCAAAAAACAAACACACCCGTACGTTTCTACAATTTCAGAGACTCAACCCGCCTTTTTTAACAAAATGAACTAACACAGTTACAACACAGAAACAGAAAAAAAATCCATTGTTACAATATGAATAGAAAATCTTTTAAAACTGGTATCACAACTTAAGAGCTGCTATGGCCACGGTTTGAACTCAACCCTCATACCTAAAACTCTCCTCGCCTCAGCTGGAGTCAGTCTCCATGTCATGGGTCCTGCATTTTCACCTAGAAGTAAAAAATCTCCGACACCTTCTCTAAGTTAAGAATTGCTGCCATTTGGGTTAACCGAGCAAACTTATCCCTAATGGTCCTCTAGGTCATGCCAGAGAAATGGCTAACCAAAGCCCTCCCATCTCATTCTAGTCGCAGACCACCAAGCTGACTGAATCTTTTTTGTTTGCATCATGATAACTTCAAGCCGTTTGAAAATAAAGTCGATCACTAAATGGACAAATGAGTCGTAGTTGTTGGAGGTCGTTAAAGGCTGGAGCCATCCTGAGTTGGTTTCAACAGCATGAAGAAGTCTTTGGACACATGGGTTGTTTACTTTGTTTTCTGCATATTCTTCTTGGAAAGCTCGTAACTGACAGTTGCTACACTGTCTAAAACAGGTCGGATTCGGTGTGTCAAGGTACCGACAAGCTGTTGAAGCCGTTGCTCATCTCTCCCAACTCAGATAAACATGACTTAATCCTTTCTCTATCGGTTGAAGCAGGAAATACCTGATAAAACCAACGATGTAAAAGATGATTTTCAAACATATCAGACGTTTACACAGTAGTGGTTACCATTTCATTTTTTGAAAGCAAATAACACAAACTAATCTTTGCAGACAATTAGAATCTCATTTCCATTCATCTTGATTGATGTAAATGTTATTGAAAAGAAACATAACAATGGACTATGTCACTTGAAATCTGAGTTCAGCAATTGCAATTCATTGGAAGTAAAAGACTTTTGAACATGTAACTAGCATCTCAAAGACTTAAAATCACATTGATTGATGTGTCAATTTTGAACCATTTTTGTATACAAGTGTGACGATTTAAGTTATGTTTTGTCTCGAACAGATCAATGGGATCGAATAGCTAATTGCTCTTAAAAGTACGGGCTGAAAGAACCCAAACTCCAAAGAATATTTAAAAGCATACGTCCTAGGTCACTTTATACCCCATACGCCGCTCCAGTAGGATTGGGTGTTATTGTCGTTATTGTTTAAGGCCACCTATGTATAAGAACTACAGTATTTTCTAGGCCGCCCAAATATGTAATCATGTATTGATAATACTTTCTAATAAACATGAAATACTAATTAAACATACTTTTTAAAGAGATGGGCCAAAACATGTTTGGCAGGTCAGCCAAACCTACATAACCAATACTACAAATTACACATTTTGGCCCTGCTTTACCAGCCCACCTATTTTGTCAACTCTATCCCCCATATGCATGTCTTTCAAGTCTAAAGCATGTTAGGGATGAGCTCGGTATCAATCCTGTCCCGAACCCGTCCCGATTTAGTGCTCCCGATTTTTTCCCGATCTAAAAAGTTATGTACCGATCCCGTACCGAATAGGTCGAACAAGGTTGTCAGCAACTTGATAAGCAGTAACCTGACACAAAAACCAATTTTGAGGTAAAGGTGAACCGAGAACTGAACTGAAGTTAATCTAGAGAAACTGAAAGCGAACCGAAGTTAACCTAACGAAACCGGTTTAGACAGATTATGTGTATTTTTCTTGGATTTGACCCGAACCGAGCATAACCGAAAACCATAATTATATAAAACCACTGTTCGGTTTGACCCGGATCGGTTGATCGGTTCGGTTGATTTTGCTCATCCTACTCATATGTATTACTTTCGTATTATACCTGTGCGTATTGTGACCAATGAGTAAAATAATATGGTGCCTACCCAACGGGGAGAGACATATATACCTTGGTTTACAAAGAGAAGTAAATAACTAATGAAACTGTAGTATGGTATGCACAGTGCTGGATCTATGGGTTATGGATTACAGTATGATACATATAGAGCTCGTAGATTAAAACTGATGAGAGCTTTAAGTTTGGTTGGCTTGTACAATTTTTCAGCTCTACAGTAACCTATTATGGAGTACTATATAGCAGAACACAAGATCTTACTCCATGGCTGCTTTTAGAACTCACCATTTACCAATGTGTTCAATCTTGTTTCGAAGTTGTGAAAAATACGTATGACTAGACGCACTTCCTAAATCTACTATGCTATCATAAGTATTCAAAATTTCTAATGTTCATGTCAACTGTCAAATGGCACTAGATTACCCCACTTAAGAAAACTATGCTAATCTTACCATAAAGTACGTATCAAATTTCTTATCTGCTAAGGGAAACTATTTTTTAGTAAACTTGCATGAACATAAACATGAACAGGAATGAGTCGCTTGCAATATTCTTATATGAAACACAAAAAAATAGCAATTAGCATCTAGGTTTGATCACGAGTACTCACCTCAGCGCATTGCTCTTCAATCTCATGCCGTAGTTTCAAGGCATACTCGCTGCTCACATCCATGTTATTCAATGCAGTAGCAATATCAATTCCTGTCTTCTGCACTCCAACACCACCCAAAAACAGCTTTGCTCCAAGATTCCGCTCCCTCAATTTCTGCTGCAAAGCATCATTATACTCACCGTCCAACAAACTTACAGCACTGCTTAACGCTGCAATAACATAATGAATATTTGACGTAGATATTGACCTACGAAAACAACTCTGTAGAACGTAAAACACGTCATCAACCATAGATGTCGTAAGACTATACATTACATGCTCATCAATCTGAATCGCCTTCCTAACATTTTCAACCATAAAGAACCCCTCCAATATCACATAATAACTAGTTAAATCCTGAGAAACTTTATTAAAATTCCCACTCCTAAATGCTTTCGTCGCACGTGGAGTATATAACTATGAACTCTAACCTCATGCGTACAGAGCATGCAGATGTATAGCTTCATGCATGCAGTATATAACTATGTTGCGGCTTCCAGCCTCGTACTCAAATCTTCATTATCACAGCAAAATGTACCAAGTGAACTGCATAAAGAGAATGATAAATCTGTTGCAATGTCATTCCAATATACAGACCTTTACCCAACATTCATCAAGTCAAATTATGTTGATTGTGGCATGTGTGTTTGTTCCTAGCATGCCACTTAGCCTCCAAGAATGTATTGGTATTCACCATGACTTGGATGTGCAGACAGAGTGTTTGGGACTATATTGCAGTGGGTGAAAATGGGTAATTTTAATATTCATACTCAAAGTAATGACACAGAACATATGAAACGAAATAGTATTGATGTTAATCTGTTTTTTACAATAATCCTATTTATACATTATAATAACGTCACCATGAAAAGGTATAAAGTGACTTTTAGGAAAAGTCACACCCTTTCATCAGATGACATAACTGTCCTGCTATAACATTTAAACTGTACTTACAGTGATTTTGTATTATGAAGATTGTACAATTGCATTATAACTCATTTATCTTACAATTATATCTTGTATAAATGAGCACACATCCAGGACACGTATGGCTTTGTCAGATCATTATTATATGTTGCCCCTCGTATTCAATCTTCATGCAATTGGGCATTAGGACATAGGACCCGACACATCATTGACTAAAAGGACCATTTTACGAAGAGTCGTTTGCTATGAATATTTGACTTCTGAAGTAAAATACACACTATATACCAACGTTTTTTAAAACCCGGTGCCGGTTGAACCAGTTTCTGTCAGAAAAAACGAGTCAAATTAACCGGGTTTTATATTTTTAAAACTCGATTAAAAGCGATGGGATTTGGGTTGACCCGGGTCAATCTGACCGGTTTTCGAGACCCGGCTGAGTTTCTGTTTTTTTCTTTGTATTTTATACATATTAAATAGGTTAATTGTGCATATCTGAGACGTAATTTTATGTTTACATATTATATTATTCGTAAACATTTTATATGCTTAATATATCGAATATTTTATGATTAGTATATGTACTTTTTTCTAATAGTTGTAAATATATAACTTCTTTTTTTGGTATTTGGAAAATCGGATTCACTCGATGGTCAAATCGATTGAACAGGTAACTCAATTTCGACAAACAATGGTTTTTAATATATTACATTTTTTTGACAATATGTTAATAATTTGATGACGTGTATTTTAAATTTTTAACTAAAGTTAATATTTTTCATTATACGGGTGTGATACTAAATATTTTAGTAAAGAATATTTTTTGTTGTTTAATATTTGATTTATAAAAGTAATCGGTCCTATAGTTGAAAGTTTTAGAAATCAATTTTTACTTTTATCTTTTAAGTTTTATAATATTTAATTTGTATTTATTTATCAGTTATTTGAATGGTCGGTTTGAAAAAATTATAGTATTAGTTGTATTTTTTTATATTGAATATAAGTTTTAAAACTAACATTAAATGTGTTGTATCATGTGTTATATTAGTTGTATATTTGAGTCTTGGGTACTTTTAATATCAACATTAATTATATGTGTTGAATTAATGTATTATTGCATTTAATAGTTGTAAACTAAGTTTTAAAACTTGTAATTATCAAAACTAAGTTTTATTTGTGCATTATAAGTATTGTATAGTGTGTTATATAATTAGGATTATTTATAATTTTTATAAAAATTAATGAAAAGAAAAATATTAAAATGCTTTTATGAATAGTATAAATATTACCTTTTGGTAAATCTTTATTAGCCCATCTAAGGAAAAGATGAAAACCCACAAACGGCGCAATACAGTAATCTTTTAGAATAGTGGAGTATCATATATCCAGTAGGCTAATGTGTTTTTTGTCGCCATTTGACATGGCCATTAGGATATAGAAATAATTATCGGTACTATGCTAAGTTGAATGTGGAATGCAATAAACAAAAATGAATGTATATCATCTATCATTGTATAAGAATAACCATATAGTAAAAATCATACTGTATTATAACTTTCACTATATGTGCATATATACGAACTTCTAATCAAAGTGTTTTGATTTAAGTGTTCGGATCCATATTACCCATATGTATATATAGGTTTCATAAAGGTGTGATATGTTAAAAAAATCAATAACCATGTATATCAAACATATGACAAATAGGTGTTGGATACTTTTGAATCATTTTAACTGTCATTAGTTTTTAATGGCACAAAAAGATATTTAATATGTTGTTCATTTCTAATTAAGGTATCACACTTTTTTCATGCATGAAAAGACACTAAACTTATCGTTTATCCGGCAATTTATGGTCCAATAAAGGATTTTTATCTTCGAAACACATGGGAAGGTTTTGTTCACATTAAGAAAAAAAGACAACTCGCGAGTTTACCACAAATATACGTTCCTTAAGCGTAAACTATAACCAAAATATACTAAAGGTTAAATTACAAATTCAAAAAAACCGCATGAACCATAAACCCTCCGAAACTAGAAAAAAATGACCCCGCCCGTTGGGCGGGTTATGACACTAGTATATATATATATATATATATATATATATATATATATATATATATATATATATATATATATATATATATATATATATAGAGAGAGATGGGATCAATAGAAAATTTCATCTCAAAAGAAAACATAGAAAACCTCCTCCCAACCGTTGGATCAAAGGCCCCTCACCTTCCTTTTATTTCGCAAAAACTACAGGGACCTAATTGTATTTTCATTCGTTCTTCAAGGGAGTGTTTTGCAAATTTACACATTTCATATTAAATGCCTATTTTTTCATTTCTTGTTTTCTCCTTCATTTCATTTCACGATCTAACCCTTTTTCTCTCAGTTCCACATGTATTATCAGATATCTCAAACCGTATATTCACGAAATCATATAGTGTTATATCTGAAAACATATCAGATTCACGAAGTCATATAGCGTTATCTGGTAGCATACTAGATTCACGAAATCATTTTTTGCAAATCAAATGAAGGTATTTAACTGATTTTGATCATAGTTTTGTTGGTTTTTTTTTTGAAAATCAATTATAAAGCTTAGTGATTGTTATTGTTTTATGTGTACAATTTTTAGTTCTATTGAGTTAGGTCTAAATTAAAATTTGATTGTTGATCATCATCTTACTTTAAGACATTGTATAGAATAGTTATTTGAAGTGAAACTAATAAATAAATAAGTGGAAAACATGTTTATAAAAAGCCGCACACTAAGTGTTTGATAAAATGAGTGAATGAGATTTTATAATTGTGATACCCTATTTTTATGTTGTGATACCCTAATTTTTGTGAATATATTAGTTACATTGTGATACCCTAATTAATTTACCAGTATGTGTTTGGCCAAACGATGCTAAAACTAGATATACATACCCTTCCTAATATTAGGGCTTCATGTTTTTTGTTTGACTTGTTGTAATTCAAAATTTCATCAATATCGGGTTCACGTAACATGTAAATAGGTTTGAGAGTGTTGTTTTAACATGTTGTCATGACTGATCTGATAGCTGAAGTGATCAATACGATGATCAGCTTTGATCATGGCAGTGAGACCGGGAACATAAACATGAGGGCATGCCATTGAAGTTCCAGGAAAGTATAAAGAAATGTGAAGAGTGTTTGCCGGAAAGTTTTACCTACAAAATCATTGTTTGGAAATGAAGCAAGGATAGTTATTCCTGGTGTCGTAACATTAGGCTTCAAGGTATACCAATTTTCATTTCCTTTCTTATTTTTTCTCAATTTTTATGTGTTTAATGAAATATAATATGTTATTATGACCTGGATTATGATCCAACATTGATTGCGAGGATGAAAAAAGTGATGTAGATGAAATGCAGAGTTTGTATCGACATTACTAGTTTACTACTCAATATACATCCAGTCTTTACACAGTGCTGGTGATAAGGCGGACCGGTAAGTTTAAAAAAAAATCAAGCTTAAACAATATTGTCGTTGCTTTTTTGCATCTTATTTTTGGTGTATTCTTATTTAGAGAAAGTGAAAAAGTGTAAATTTTTTCAACAGTATATTGTTACTTTAGAAAAGTTTGATGTAAAAGACCAGTTTTGTGTTTGTGTTTTTATCTTAACTGAACTTGATTGTGCAGCCTGTTGTTGATGTTGATTCCGTGAAAGGGTTGCTGGTATGTATTCATCACTTCAGTATGCTCTTGCTCAAGTAACAAGCATAACACAAATTAGACTTGTCTAGTAGTCCGATTATCTATATTTTCATGTTTAAGATAAGAAACAACTACTTACTAACACAAGTTCAAAAGACCCGGTCGTGTTGGGTTGAACTGTCAGCAAGCGAGTGCACTTAATCCTTACCACAAACATAGCGAGCCCTAAAAACATACACAAATAAATTACTGAATATTCACATTAACAAACTTTGTGTCGATATGTCGCCAGATGACGTTCTAATTTACACAGAGATGTCTTAGTGGCATTAGCTTAGAAACTGATGCACTTTTTTTTATAAAGTGATGCCCATAGAAAGATATCGACAAGCAGATACTAAAGCACCCAAGTTGCTCAGTTTGTGACCTTACAAAATGTGCTATAAAGAATGATTATTCTTGTATTCGTTGTTTGAGGCCTTTTGATAAACTACAAACCTCTATGTGTGCCATGTTGGAAGTATCTGAAAAATGTGCGGCTAAAGAGTTGAAGCTGCTTTTACATGTGCATGTTTCTCATCCATTAGGTTGTTTATGCTTGTTTTTATTATGATTTACTTAGAAGTAAGATATTGATATCTGAATGTTGAACTTGCTGTTGGTGAGTTTTATTCATATTAGAAAAGTATTTATTAATAATGATTATTTGCACCAATATATAATCTCAAATCTTTATTTGGCTTTGCGTTCTTAAGGATTCTAACTGGGTTCAAGTGTGGAATTATCAGACTCCATTTGTGGTACCTGGTGTTGATTTGGCAAAGACTAAAAGATCCGTTTGTATGATCATAAACAACACAACAGTGTCTAAGGTTTTCAGCTGGATAGATCTTAAATTTGATATGATGTTTGCAAAATGTTCATTCGTGCACCGGTATCTAGGTGAAGGGACGGAAGAAAGTGACTTCTCGGAGTTACGTGAAGATCTTGCAACTCTTGAAAAAGTTTTGGAGGAAGTGCCACAAAGATGGGGAATATTGACAACCAACAGGATAAAATTTACACATATATAGTACATGAAATGTATAACCGCAACATCAATGTATCGATGTTATACTCTATGAATATAAAAGAAATTTTTTATAGTAGATGATTATTAACCCTAAACATTATCATGTTGCATAGGCTGCAGTGGTGCAGTATAGTAGATTTTTGCATTTCATCTGAATTTCAAGTTTTCTTACAGTCAAAACCAAATAGGGAACTGACCGCTGTAACAGTATCTTTAATAACAATAACTCGTATCAGGTGATAGTTCTAAAGCTTAATTGTCACATTAATAACAAAAACCAAGCAATTTCACTTAACTTGTACTTAAATCTGATATCCATTCACAGGGAAGTAAACGATTAACCAAAGTTCTTGTTACGAAAAAGTAACTCAACGCATAAATGACAATATTGAGATAGTATATAAGCCAGAAACTTATGCTAATAAAACTACTGTAACTCATAACAAAGAAGCCAAATAATTGTATAATAAACTCAAGATCCATACAAACCAACCAACAGTTTTGATAACTAATTGTTTTCCAATAAACACGTATCAAAAAATGTAATCAAAAAAAGCAGATGGCCTAACAGAGGGCCTTACTTAAACAAACTGATGCCCTGGCTAATTAAACAAACTGATGCCCTGACTAATTAAACAAACTGATGCCCTGACTATATATATGACAACATTTCCCAGGAGTTGGTGGATAGAAGGGTGGCATAGTAAGGCTAAAAACGAGTGTCCAAATCCTTTGTAGACGGAAATACCTAGAAGGTCATCGTCATACATGGTCCTGATACTCATCTCTCGTCTTCGAGATCAAAATTGTACACATACCAGAACCCGTATTACCAAGAGAATTGGACACCTGAAAACCTGTAAATCATATACCATTAGCAACTTGCCAACCAATGATCATTATCAAATATCTATAGATTACACTTTGATGTGATGGGTGATGTCCATCATTAATTCTAATAAACCAGCAAGAATACATACATACCTCCAAAAATAGATGATGATGGACTTTGATCTAGTTCACTTTGATCAAGAACATAAGGAGGTTATAAAAATTGTAACAAAACTTCTGATCGAGGATTTCGATTATGTCCTAGGGAAAAAGAATCAAACGAACGTCATAATTTATTAACAAGATATTAACACAAGAAATGAAATAATATCTAAGATTAATTTTTTAGTAAATAGACCAGAAAATAAAATGTTTGCAACAGTCCGAGTAGAATGTGGCAGAACCTTTCATAAAGGAATTCACCAACAATCTTAATGTATGAAAACGAATCTCAGTCATCGTATAAACACGATTTTCACTCTCATCTGACAGAAACATTCATCACCACAATTTAACAGCAGGTCCCAATCTACAAAAAAGTCATGATGAAAAAAGAGTTGAAGGATATATTATAGAGGATAATTAAGCTTTACACGAAACCAGACCAAGTCTTAAGCCAATGAAATACAATAACAATTTACGAGTACCTTTGATATATCATCTGCAGTAGAAGCATGCTGAATTTCTACAAGAATAAGAGGTCGATGATTATTTTAGTGCTCGTCTAGTGCCCTTCTACAACCTGCCTTCATCATCCTTAAAGCAATGCATTTCCGTTAAAGGTCGATTTGGTAACACTTTTGTTCAAGGGCCAAACAACGAGATGAAGATGAAGCACATCCAGCATCTACATGCACCCTAAACTACGTCTATGCTCGAATCCCCTACAAAAATGCAACAAAATAAATCAGAAGCGTTCCTTTACATCCATATGAAGATAAAAGTTTGTTTGGTTCCGATGAATATATCTGGGAAGCATTTGGCAGTAGCAAAAACATGAATGGAGTAGTGTCTAGTCTCATAGATGATAATAAATTCCCTAGTGGTCTGGCATCTTTTTGAAGTGGTAGCGGGAGTGTTCTAATGCAATCTGCAACGAGTAAGTTGTCATCAAATCAAGTGCATGTGAGCAGTAGCACATAAAAACAGAGAAATATGCACTTACCTGATACATTGAAACTAAAGGTCGTTTGGCGTCATAGGTAGTTGAAAGTATTTGGTGATTTAGAATAATCAAAATCATATAATCTTAGGTACATAAAAGGCTTCTAGATATATTAGTTAGATGTAATTGGCTTGTTAAAGTGGTGAAAGAGATGCCTTAAATAAACAAACAAATTGATGTCCTAAACATACAACCAAACTGATGTCGTAAACAAACTGATGCCATAAACAAACAAACTGATGCCATAAACAAACAAACAAACAAACTGAAATACCAAAACTGAATTTATGCTCATAACAGATGATAGACCAGTTTGTTTCATAGTTCTATCACCTAACATACACTAAATCTAATTCAACTGAACATCAGCTTCCAACTGCACCATTTTATTAGTCCAATGGGTCATACTGGTGAGAACTGAGACATCAAAGAAAGATATTAGATTCATACCTGAAGCCCTCCGCATTTGCTGGCTATTGTCTTAGCAGTTTCAAGAGCTCTTTTCAAGTCAGAAGAATATATGACAGAAATTTTGGGTTCTCCCGCTAATCTTTCAGCGACCTCCAACAAGATCAAACATAATCGGGTTACTATAGTTGTTAAATATAATAACAGAAAGACAAATTACATCATTTGGTTAATGAATAATGCTAGTGCAAGGATGTGCAAGTGTGCAACACATGCATATCAACACCAATGCAAGTAAGCTTAGCAGATATTAAAACTAAATACATATAAAAATTTCCCCAAAAAGTATAAGGTGTAACTTACTGCAACTGCTTGCTGTCTTACGACATCATTCAGATCAATATCTAAGTGCCGTTGGTCAGTAAAAAGAATAAATATTCTTAGAATAAACATAATAGCATATAGGAACAATGAACAATCCTTTGAAAAGAAAAGTTCTTTTTGAAGTAAATGAAATTTAGTGAAACATAAGTCAAGTACTTAAGATACGATTCAAACAACAGTAACAGCAAGACATTTAAACAGTCTGCTACCCTCACTCTAGTTAGAAGCATTAGCTAAAATGCTTCCAGCTGACACAATCCTTCTTAGCGGGAATATTATACGTCAAATATAACCTAAGAAACTTCATTGAAATATTTGATTTTTAAGTTCGCATAAATCTAATGTTAGTTTGTTTGGAAGTTCTGCTCTTTTCTTCCCGACCTCCATGAATTTATCGTCTTAGAAGATGATAAATTTCTTAGTCTTAGATTATATGGTACGGAGATGCAGCATGACAATTTCCGTGACTATGCCACAGGTCCACAACAGCCGTCTGACTACCTTAAGTCCAATTAACCATGAAAACATAACTGTATGCTGGGAGATGCATTTTGAAATTATTCAATTTGTCATTACTTATGTATAAAACCAGACTACATGTGATGTCTAAATACATCATCTGAGTAAATACAGATACCTAATTTGTAGCTCTATCAGAGGAGGAAGGGGGCATGATGTAAAGCCTCTTTTTTGCCATTAGGCAGTCAAATTATATATCACAGGCGGCGTTTTGTTTTCTAATCCAGACCTATTAAGAAGCATAAAACACTAGTAGGCAAACTGATCCGGCAGAACAACTCAAAAGATAAAGAAGTATGGTTAATCTCTTCATGCTCGTTCCAAGTTCTACCCCTTTGTATTTAGACTGACCTTGCCTACTAAGACTAGGTACCAAGTTCAAATAAGGAAACAACCTAAATAAGTTGAAATCTAGGTACTAAATCATTTTGCCTTTAAAAAAAGAAAGGAAAAAGCCTAAATTTCCCACGCGGAACACAAATTCACACTTTTCATCTTACCTACCGGTCATCAGGGAAAGTTCAAGATCCAAAAACAAAGACATTTTTGAGTTGACCTTTATGCACCGGGTAGTTTGGATAAGGCATGTTGACATGCTCATTTAACTTAAAAAGATGTGATTTGCAACCATTTGTATATATTAGTGCAGGCGTTTGTATATGGGCAGAACAGGAAGTTTTTTAGTTCGTGTTGGGTTCAAGGTACTTGTTTAGTGATCCTTTTCTGTACTTTAGTGCATCCATTTGTATATATTAGTGCAGGCGTTTGTATATCATCTGTTATGAGCATAAATTCATTTTCGGTATTTTAGTTTGTTTGTTTGTTTACGACATCAGTTTGTTTGTTTACGGCATCAGTTTGTTTACGGCATCAGTTTGTTTGTATGTTTAGGACATCAGTTTGTTTTGTTTATTTAAGGCATCTCTTTCACCGCTTTAACAAGACAAGTACATCCAACTAATATATTTAGAAGCCTTTTACATATCATCATTCCAGGTTATCTTCAATGGCCACCACTACTCATTCCAGGTTAACATTTTTATCAATCAACCTATATACATATAATCATCACTTTATATATAACTGCATGTTGTGTGGATTTAAACAGTTGGCGATAATTTCTAAGCATTTTTTTGTTTTGTAGTGATGGTGAAGAACTCGATTATATTGATCAGAGTGTTACGGAGATTGTGATCGTGCGCCATGGTGAGACCGAGTGAAATGCCGATAGACGAATACAGGTTTTCTTTTTAACTTAATTCTTTCAACTGTACTTTTGTGTAATTGTCATTTACTTGAGATCAAGGGTTTAGCTCATAGCCGAGAGAGTGAGTGCACACTCGTTCTAGCTAGCTTAATGCGGCCACAACTAACCCCTTTGTTGGGACTTGGGGTCTCACGGCATACTCTGCCAATATGATGTAAAGGCATCTTGCACACTTGTACACATAGATGTCATCTTCTATAAGTAAACCATCATCTGTGTGAAAAATCATATATATAAGCAACTAAACTAAAGGATAGTTGAAAATGTCTAGTGCGGATAAATATTGTCACCCGCCACAAGTGAATCGTATGAAATGGTTGCAAATCACATCTTTTTAAGTTAAATGAGCATGTCAACATGCCTTATCCAAACTACCCGGTGCATAAAGGTCAACTCAAAAATGTATTTGTTTTTGGATCTTGAACTTTCCCTGATGACCGGTAGGTAAGATGAAAAGTGTGAATTTGTGTTCCGCGTGGGAAATTTAGGCTTTTTCCTTTCTTTTTTTTAAAGGCAAAATGATTTAGTACCTAGATTTCAACTTATTTAGGTTGTTTCCTTATTTGAACTTGGTACCTAGTCTTAGTAGGCAAGGTCAGTCTAAATACAAAGGGGTAGAACTTGGAACGAGCATGAAGAGATTAACCATACTTCTTTATCTTTTGAGTTGTTCTGCCGGATCAGTTTGCCTACTAGTGTTTTATGCTTCTTAATAGGTCTGGATTAGAAAACAAAACGCCGCCTGTGATATATAATTTGACTGCCTAATGGCAAAAAAGAGGCTTTACATCATGCCCCCTTCCTCCTCTGATAGAGCTACAAATTAGGTATCTGTATTTACTCAGATGATGTATTTAGACATCACATGTAGTCTGGTTTTATACATAAGTAATGACAAATTGAATAATTTCAAAATGCATCTCCCAGCATACAGTTATGTTTTCATGGTTAATTGGACTTAAGGTAGTCAGACGGCTGTTGTGGACCTGTGGCATAGTCACGGAAATTGTCATGCTGCATCTCCGTACCATATAATCTAAGACTAAGAAATTTATCATCTTCTAAGACGATAAATTCATGGAGGTCGGGAAGAAAAGAGCAGAACTTCCAAACAAACTAACATTAGATTTATGCGAACTTAAAAATCAAATATTTCAATGAAGTTTCTTAGGTTATATTTGACGTATAATATTCCCGCTAAGAAGGATTGTGTCAGCTGGAAGCATTTTAGCTAATGCTTCTAACTAGAGTGAGGGTAGCAGACTGTTTAAATGTCTTGCTGTTACTGTTGTTTGAATCGTATCTTAAGTACTTGACTTATGTTTCACTAAATTTCATTTACTTCAAAAAGAACTTTTCTTTTCAAAGGATTGTTCATTGTTCCTATATGCTATTATGTTTATTCTAAGAATATTTATTCTTTTTACTGACCAACGGCACTTAGATATTGATCTGAATGATGTCGTAAGACAGCAAGCAGTTGCAGTAAGTTACACCTTATACTTTTTGGGGAAATTTTTATATGTATTTAGTTTTAATATCTGCTAAGCTTACTTGCATTGGTGTTGATATTCATGTGTTGCACACTTGCACATCCTTGCACTAGCATTATTCATTAACCAAATGATGTAATTTGTCTTTCTGTTATTATATTTAACAACTATAGTAACCCGATTATGTTTGATCTTGTTGGAGGTCGCTGAAAGATTAGCGGGAGAACCCAAAATTTCTGTCATATATTCTTCTGACTTGAAAAGAGCTCTTGAAACTGCTAAGACAATAGCCAGCAAATGCGGAGGGCTTCAGGTATGAATCTAATATCTTTCTTTGATGTCTCAGTTCTCACCAGTATGACCCATTGGACTAATAAAATGGTGCAGTTGGAAGCTGATGTTCAGTTGAATTAGATTTAGTGTATGTTGGGTGATAGAACTGTGAAACAAACTGGTCTATCATCTGTTATGAGCATAAATTCAGTTTTGGTATTTCAGTTTGTTTGTTTGTTTGTTTATGGCATCAGTTTGTTTGTTTACGGCATCAGTTTGTTTACGACATCAATTTGGTTGTATGTTTAGGACATCAATTTGTTTGTTTATTTAAGGCATCTCTTTCACCACTTTAACAAGCCAATTACATCTAACTAATATATCTAGAAGCCTTTTATGTACCTAAGATTATATGATTTTGATTATTCTAAATCACCAAATACTTTCAACTACCTATGACGCCAAACGACCTTTAGTTTCAATGTATCAGGTAAGTGCATATTTCTCTGTTTTTATGTGCTACTGCTCACATGCACTTGATTTGATGACAACTTACTCGTTGCAGATTGCATTAGAACACTCCCGCTACCACTTCAAAAAGATGCCAGACCACTAGGGAATTTATTATCATCTATGAGACTAGACACTACTCCATTCATGTTTTTGCTACTGCCAAATGCTTCCCAGATGTATTCATCGGAACCAAACAAACTTTTATCTTCATATGGATGTAAAGGAACGCTTCTGATTTATTTTGTTGCATTTTTGTAGGGGATTCGAGCATAGACGTAGTTTAGGGTGCATGTAGATGCTGGATGTGCTTCATCTTCATCTCGTTGTTTGGCCCTTGAACAAAAGTGTTACCAAATCGACCTTTAACGGAAATGCATTGCTTTAAGGATGATGAAGGCAGGTTGTAGAAGGGCACTAGACGAGCACTAAAATAATCATCGACCTCTTATTCTTGTAGAAATTCAGCATGCTTCTACTGCAGATGATATATCAAAGGTACTCGTAAATTGTTATTGTATTTCATTGGCTTAAGACTTGGTCTGGTTTCGTGTAAAGCTTAATTATCCTCTATAATATATCCTTCAACTCTTTTTTCATCATGACTTTTTTGTAGATTGGGACCTGCTGTTAAATTGTGGTGATGAATGTTTCTGTCAGATGAGAGTGAAAATCGTGTTTATACGATGACTGAGATTCGTTTTCATACATTAAGATTGTTGGTGAATTCCTTTATGAAAGGTTCTGCCACATTCTACTCGGACTGTTGCAAACATTTTATTTTCCGGTCTATTTACTAAAAAATTAATCTTAGATATTATTTCATTTCTTGTGTTAATATCTTGTTAATAAATTATGACGTTCATTTGATTCTTTTTCCCTAGGACATAATCGAAATCCTCGATCAGAAGTTTTGTTACAATTTTTATAACCTCCTTATGTTCTTGATCAAAGTGAACTAGATCAAAGTCCATCATCATCTATTTTTGGAGGTATGTATGTATTCTTGCTGGTTTATTAGAATTAATGATGGACATCACCCATCACATCAAAGTGTAATCTATAGATATTTGATAATGATCATTGGTTGGCAAGTTGCTAATGGTATATGATTTACAGGTTTTCAGGTGTCCAATTCTCTTGGTAATACGGGTTCTGGTATGTGTACAATTTTGATCTCGAAGACGAGAGATGAGTATCAGGACCATGTATGACGATGACCTTCTAGGTATTTCCGTCTACAAAGGATTTGGACACTCGTTTTTAGCCTTACTATGCCACCCTTCTATCCACCAACTCCTGGGAAATGTTGTCATATATATAGTCAGGGCATCAGTTTGTTTAATTAGTCAGGGCATCAGTTTGTTTAATTAGCCAGGGCATCAGTTTGTTTAAGTAAGGCCCTCTGTTAGGCCATCTGCTTTTTTTGATTACATTTTTTGATACGTGTTTATTGGAAAACAATTAGTTATCAAAACTATTGGTTGGTTTGTATGGATCTTGAGTTTATTATACAATTATTTGGCTTCTTTGTTATGAGTTACAGTAGTTTTATTAGCATAAGTTTCTGGCTTATATACTATCTCAATATTGTCATTTATGCGTTGAGTTACTTTTTCGTAACAAGAACTTTGGTTAATCGTTTACTTCCCTGTGAATGGATATCAGATTTAAGTACAAGTTAAGTGAAATTGCTTGGTTTTTGTTATTAATGTGACAATTAAGCTTTAGAACTATCACCTGATACGAGTTATTGTTATTAAAGATACTGTTACAGCGGTCAGTTCCCTATTTGGTTTTGACTGTAAGAAAACTTGAAATTCAGATGAAATGCAAAAATCTACTATACTGCACCACTGCAGCCTATGCAACATGATAATGTTTAGGGTTAATAATCATCTACTATAAAAAATTTCTTTTATATTCATAGAGTATAACATCGATACATTGATGTTGCGGTTATACATTTCATGTACTATATATGTGTAAATTTTATCCTGTTGGTTGTCAATATTCCCCATCTTTGTGGCACTTCCTCCAAAACTTTTTCAAGAGTTGCAAGATCTTCACGTAACTCCGAGAAGTCACCTTCTTCCGTCCCTTCACCTAGATACCGGTGCACGAATGAACATTTTGCAAACATCATATCAAATTTAAGATCTATCCAGCTGAAAACCTTAGACACTGTTGTGTTGTTTATGATCATACAAACGGCTCTTTTAGTCTTTGCCAAATCAACACCAGGTACCGCAAATGGAGTCTGATAATTCCACATTTGAACCCAGTTAGAATCCTTAAGAACGCAAAGCCAAATAAAGATTTGAGATTATATATTGGTGCAAATAATCATTATTAATAAATACTTTTCTAATATGAATAAAACTCACCAACAGCAAGTTCAACATTCAGATATCAATATCTTACTTCTAAGTAAATCATAATAAAAACAAGCATAAACAACCTAATGGATGAGAAACATGCACATGTAAAAGCAGCTTCAACTCTTTAGCCGCACATTTTTCAGATACTTCCAACATGGCACACATAGAGGTTTGTAGTTTATCAAAAGGCCTCAAACAACGAATACAAGAATAATCATTCTTTATAGCACATTTTGTAAGGTCACAAAGTGAGCAACTTGGGTGCTTTAGTATCTGCTTGTCGATATCTTTCTATGGGCATCACTTTATAAAAAAAAGTGCATCAGTTTCTAAGCTAATGCCACTAAGACATCTCTGTGTAAATTAGAACGTCATCTGGCGACACAAAGTTTGTTAATGTGAATATTCAGTAATTTATTTGTGTATGTTTTTAGGGCTCGCTATGTTTGTGGTAAGGATTAAGTGCACTCGCTTGCTGACAGTTCAACCCAACACGACCGGGTCTTTTGAACTTGTGTTAGTAAGTAGTTGTTTCTTATCTTAAACATGAAAATATAGATAATCGGACTACTAGACAAGTCTAATTTGTGTTATGCTTGTTACTTGAGCAAGAGCATACTGAAGTGATGAATACATACCAGCAACCCTTTCACGGAATCAACATCAACAACAGGCTGCACAATCAAGTTCAGTTAAGATAAAAACACAAACACAAAACTGGTCTTTTACATCAAACTTTTCTAAAGTAACAATATACTGTTGAAAAAATTTACACTTTTTCACTTTCTCTAAATAAGAATACACCAAAAATAAGATGCAAAAAAGCAACGACAATATTGTTTAAGCTTGATTTTTTTTAAACTTACCGGTCCGCCTTATCACCAGCACTGTGTAAAGACTGGATGTATATTGAGTAGTAAACTAGTAATGTCGATACAAACTCTGCATTTCATCTACATCACTTTTTTCATCCTCGCAATCAATGTTGGATCATAATCCAGGTCATAATAACATATTATATTTCATTAAACACATAAAAATTGAGAAAAAATAAGAAAGGAAATGAAAATTGGTATACCTTGAAGCCTAATGTTACGACACCAGGAATAACTATCCTTGCTTCATTTCCAAACAATGATTTTGTAGGTAAAACTTTCCGGCAAACACTCTTCACATTTCTTTATACTTTCCTGGAACTTCAATGGCATGCCCTCATGTTTATGTTCCCGGTCTCACTGCCATGATCAAAGCTGATCATCGTATTGATCACTTCAGCTATCAGATCAGTCATGACAACATGTTAAAACAACACTCTCAAACCTATTTACATGTTACGTGAACCCGATATTGATGAAAATTTGAATTACAACAAGTCAAACAAAAAACATGAAGCCCTAATATTAGGAAGGGTATGTATATCTAGTTTTAGCACCGTTTGGCCAAACACATACTGGTAAATTAATTAGGGTATCACAATGTAACTAATATATTCACAAAAATTAGGGTATCACAACATAAAATTAGGGTATCACAATTATAAAATCTCATTCACTCATTTTATCAAACACTTAGTGTGCGGCTTTTTATAAACATGTTTTCCACTTATTTATTTATTAGTTTCACTTCAAATAACTATTCTATACAATGTCTGAAAGTAAGATGATGATCAACAATCAAATTTTAATTTAGACCTAACTCAATAGAACTAAAAATTGTACACATAAAACAATAACAATCACTAAGCTTTATAATTGATTTTCAAAAAAAAAACCAACAAAACTATGATCAAAATCAGTTAAATACCTTCATTTGATTTGCAAAAAATGATTTCGTGAATCTAGTATGCTACCAGATAACGCTATATGACTTCGTGAATCTGATATGTTTTCAGATATAACACTATATGATTTCGTGAATATACGGTTTGAGATATCTGATAATACATGTGGAACTGAGAGAAAAAGGGTTAGATCGTGAAATGAAATGAAGGAGAAAACAAGAAATGAAAAAATAGGCATTTAATATGAAATGTGTAAATTTGCAAAACACTCCTTGAAGAACGAATGAAAATACAATTAGGTCCCTGTAGTTTTTGCGAAATAAAAGGAAGGTGAGGGGCCTTTGATCCAACGGTTGGGAGGAGGTTTTCTATGTTTTCTTTTGAGATGAAATTTTCTATTGATCCCATCTCTCTCTCTCTATATATATATATATATATATATATATATATATATCTTGAATCTTGATAGAATTGGTACGAATCTGGTTAATTGATTTAACTGGTATGATGAGATACTGATTAGATGCAAGGGGTTACTGATTGATTATGGTTTTGGAAAACGAACAGAAAGATGGGGAAGATTTTGTTTGAATATGAATATGAGTCGGGTATAAGATACGACCGATCACGGCCCAATGATGCTGACGTGGATTTATAAAAAGCTTATGTGGCATATCCCTCCTCTTATATATAATGTAAAGATATATATATATATATATATATATATATATATATATATATATATATATATATATATATATATATATATATATATCATTACATTATATATAAGAGGAGGTATATGCCACATGGCATTTCATAAATCCACGTCAGCACTATTCTGGGCTCATTATTTTTTACCCGATCCCTGTCTCATAACCCGGTCCAAAAACGAAAACCTGGAACACATAATCATCGTCATTCACAAAAACATAAATTCTATTCAAAGAAAACCAAAACCATATTCTATTTCACCGATCCATCACTCAAATGAATCTTACTCAACACAAAACAGTTTAATCAATTACAAGATCTGTGTCAATTCAATTAGTATTCAACAGTTCGTTTTCATAAAGGTAGTTTTTTTTTTATTATTCCCGGTTAATAAACGATGGTCTATAAAGCTTGATCTTGATGTTATCAAACACGTAATTGTCTTTATATGTGTATTATTTCAGGATGATTGGTAACTTTGACTATGAACAATCTATTGATCATGGAAGGTAATTCAACTATTTATGTTTCGGTGAATTAATAGAGAGTTCTTCTCCTACATATAGGCACTTAGATCGTTTATGAATAGGGAAAGAAATTAGGGATTCAGCCATAGGGTACATGCTCAATTAGATCGATTATGAACAATGTGAGTGGGAAGCCGGGGTGCTCAGGTAATTAACAGTATTGATGTTGTTAAGAGGTAAATTAACAAGTAATTTTTATTTGACATCTTACAGGTCTAATGTTTCATTATGTCTATTTTTCTCCAAACCCGATTCAAAACACCAATACAAAACACAACATTCCCTTATTAATCAGTAGGTGTTATCATGGCATTGGGATAATCACCTATGGGATAGTGAAACATCACCAGTATTTTTGTTCGAGCAAGAATGAATCCAAGATTTACAAAGTTAGTAAGTGGTTTTAATTCGCCTTCTTAATTTAAATGTCATTACAAAATTTAGTATATATATTAAAAAAAAACCCTAAAATCATCACTTTTGATCGGCTCACGCACATAAATCACACAAAAAATCAATCGGATGATTTCATGCCACTTTATACCAGAAGTAGTTTTAATACGGGTCAGCCATGATCTCTTGATTTTTTGCTCATTGAGTATTATTATTGATTATGTTAATTTATACGTTGTTTATTATGATCATTGTTTTATTATTAAATATATCAATTAGGCTGGGTCGATGGAATGAAAAGAAGAAAATAAATAAATGCTATCATCAAAGGTTGTTGCTTACGTAATTGTTGACATTGCGGTTTCTAGAGCCCGATGTCAAGCTTTTAAAACTCCACAATTTATTTCGACTATGTTTACTTCCGGATTCAGTGACCCCTGTTTCGAGTACACATGACACCAGCCTCAACACATCAACATGTAAGCACTTAGTTGTTCGACTATGTTGATCTTTGCTATATTAGTCTTACTAATTTCTTTGTAGCCATTAATTTCTTTGCTATATTAGTCTTACTAATTTCTTTGTATTGCAGCCATTAATTTGGGGATTCATTGTTAGGAGGCCTTTCCTAATGTGGTCGCCTTATCTTATACTAGGAACGACTTCTATACCCATTTGCCTCGCACCTTGTGTAGCATTTTTACCGCTGCTATTACTTTCGCTTAAATATATATGTGTTTGCGTTAACCAATTTTAGATTAATTCAGGTCGAGGGAATAATCCAAAAACAAACCACAACAACTAGGCGTTTATGGCATACAAAATATTGCTCATCAGCAATATCCAACTACGGAATGAGCTGGTACGTCCGATACTGGAAACATACCAAACTTTGTTGCCACTTCTACCACTCCTGCAGATACCATCCATCTACCGCAGGACACAACTCGTATATACTTTCTATGGTCATATTATGTATACCTATATCCTTATATACATGGAACATTGCTGATTAATCAATATTGTTTATTTTATAAACTCAATGACATCATGTGGTATAGGTCTGATCCTTGGTGAGGAGATTTAATCAACCACACAAATACGAACCCTTTATAAATGGCTGCAACTTTCATAGTGGTGACCTAGAAATTAGAAGCTTCGTAGAAGTGAATGTTCGATCTGGACTTCCTGCTAGCACAAGTATAGAAATGTTGGAACTTTTCAATGAAAATCACATCTTAGGCATGAACATCGTTGGTGGTGCTCACATGCTACAGGTACCTTTCTCTATACATCCACAACCTTTAGAGGTGACTGTTGTTACTTATAAATATATGTTATGAACTGCAGATGTAGTTTATATAGGCTATTGCACAAACTTGCTGCGTAGAAGGTGTTGGATGATCGGCGATGACAGAGTATGGATTATGATGGGTATCCTCTGAGCCTTTTACACTTCGCTGTTTCCAAACTTGTTACTTATTTTTCTTTTTTAGTTTTAAATGGAAAAAGAGAGTTTGAGGCTTTGAGCACTACAAGACGGTGATTGTTACTGGAACCAAAGAAGGGGTTCTAAAATAAAATTATATTTATCATTTTAAAACATAAAAAACATTTTGTTTATACTTTAGTTTAGGACTTTTCGTATACCCAAAATATTGGCCGCTTTGCCTCTAATTTGTTAGTTAGAATTACAAGTAATCTCTTATAATTCTTTGACTGTACTATTTACTTGAAGTTGCGATTTTATATATCCCACTATCTTCATGTGTCTCTCACATTGGTTATACATTTGATAAAACAGCTGGTATTTTAATTAAAACAACATCTAGGCCCTAAAAACCAATTGATTGTTCTTTTTAAATAATAATATTGAACCCTAGCAACTGGCACATGAACTGTAAAACACCTACTTACTTTCTTTGCCAAATTTTAAAATGGAGTTCATGCTAGGCTCTCTACTAAGATTGTGTTTACAATTTATTTTTTACTTATTAAGAATGATGCACGTTGAAGGTTGATAAATCATAAGAAATATGAAGTCTGTATTAAACTATACAGCATATCATATTACAGACCTCTCACATATGTGCATACATCAGTAGAAAGCTTTATATGTCTGGATAGGTACAATGAATAGGTCTCTTAGGGATCCAAAACTAAAAGGGGATGATGAATGATTCATAGATTCTTCAATGTGTCCAAATGCTTTACCGATAATGGTGTCTCTCTTATGCCATACTGAATTGATCCGTGTAATTACATACTGAATTATAGTTATTGATATGTTAAGGAACTCAGTTATTGGTATGAAAATTGTTATTTGGTTTATGGCAAGCAACTAATTATCTGAATTTTCTGCTTTTTGTGTACATTTAACTTGGAAATTTGGCAAAAGTTGCTTTGCATCTTGGAAATGAGTTAATTTTTATGCTCAGGCTTTAGTCTTTCTTTATCACGCATCTCTTTGTTTCCCTGAAAGTAAATTCTAAACTTGGATGCCAAGAAGTATGTATCCAATCTCAACTTTTTAGTGTCACGTTTACTGAGTTCATAAAAATATATGTTACTTAAATGCGTTAATTTTTTGATAAAATGAGTTAGTTCATCGGCTCATAGCCAACATCTAAGCATTAATATAATATTCTTCCAATAAAGAATGAAATCAGTCCTATAAACATCCTCAAGGTTGTGACCTTAAAAGTACGAATGCTAACATATTAGCAATTGCAAAAAATTTTCATACTTAGGCTTTGGATGGTGTCGTAATATTCAGGCTCCATGATAGCACAATAGCATACAGGTTCCTCACTTGGTCTCATTTATTGGCATTTCTTCTAGCTAATGTGTTCGTTTGGTACATAAGCTGTCAATAGATGCAACTATTTTGTAATCATAGGTGATGTATTAGAACAAGGTTAGGTTGTTGTGTACTTCCAAAGGGACTCCTTTTTGTCTTTTGGAATGGATTTTACGGTTGCAGATGCACATAATGTAGAACCTAGAACCTATTTGTGATCAAGGAAAAATGTCGATTTTGACTTTTGTGTTGACAATGATTTGGGCTTTGCTAAAGATCGTACAATTAGCAGGTAAGATTTTTCAATCTCTTTAGATCTACTTTGTGAGAACTCATTTTAGTTTGCTAGACATCTACAATGGGTCGATTTAGATTATGTTTATTTATAAGTTCAAAAGCAAAACTAGCTGCTAATATACAAATTCAATAGAGAACCTACACTATGTTGTAGAAGCATGCCTAAATTTTTATATAAACCACTCAAAAGGTTTTCGTACCTGTTGTGTCAATTGTCAAACAAAAACAGGTCAACCGGGTTGTATTTTGAAAGGGTTGCAGCAGGAAATTCAGTAGCAGTTTAAACATGAGCACTAATTGCATAAGCGTTTGCATATCCCTCCAGCAGTTGCAACCGGACTTGCCTGAATTTGATCCATATGAGCAGAAGCGTGAGAGGGTGTCACTTCCGTTTAGTTCAAAGTAGAACCACCAGGAGGGGGAGATAAATGGCAGTGGGTCAAATGGTAAACAGAAAATCTACTTACATATAACGAAGTAGAGGCAAGTTTATTATTTTCTAAATTTTTGTATCAGTTAACTGGTTGCTTTATTCTCTATACTTAGGATGGGGTATATGTTTGGTAAACTTTTATTTCACAGAGTAAAATAGATACATTACTTTGATTTTATTGTCACTTATAATTTCGAGAACGGGGTGTTTGGATGTGTTCCAGGAAAACAGAGAGGTGTTATGCAATGGGGGTAAGAGTTAGGTTAACAAAAAATATAAATAGCTATTGTAACTTTTATTTATATATATAATCAATAGAAGTTGTGTATCTCTATGTTATAATATTAGTAATGCGAACTATGTCGCAATAATAATATAGGAAGGCCGAAAATCAGTTTGCCAAACACCTCCATAATAAGTCTTAATAATGGGCAATTAATTGACTAAGTCATGTTATTTGGTACCTCATTCACTGAAACATGGCATGAGTTAGAATTGATGTATTAGATGGAAACGTGGGTGGTTCATGTAGCTCACTTAGAGAGGAAATGATGTGTTTGTTGAATATAGCAATGCTATGTACACGTAGAAACCCGGTAGACCGACCTTCAATGAGAGATGTGGTGTCGATGTTGCTAGCAGCTGAGCCCAAGAAGAAACCACCAGATGTTTTTTGTAGAACATATTGTATTATGCTATAGTATTGCCTTCACATATTTGAATGTATTACACTTTCTGGATCTTCTTGATGCAATGTCATTACTTTTTCAACAATTTGATATTTAGTTATTGTTTTCTGTTATATATAGCCAAACAGATATTTTTGTTATGAATCTGACACATGACCTTACTCCATTGCCCCAAAGAACCATATGTATTCCTTCCAGTAGTAACATCTTTCAAAGGGCCTCTTTCAAGGTAGTCACCATATCAGGTCGAGAGAAATTACTGACTGATCAGCCTGAGCTTTTGCAGCAATCTTGGACAGATCTTCTTCCCATTTACACATGAAATGTTGCCCTTAAAGCCACTGCATAAATTTTACCCATTTGTAGTCCTTCCCTTTCAAGCTATTCATTAGAATATAGCCAATCCCTTTGTCCTTGATTTATCTACAGCGAAGCTGGCCATAGTGAATGAATGCAACAAGAATTTAGTATTGCGTAACCAATTCGAAATGTCCGTGAAATAAAATCTTCTATCAAAAGAGGAATTGTAGGGATGGCCGAATTTAAAAACTTGAATTCATATTTGAAGGTATGTAGATTTCCATATGTATCTTTCTGGTTCCAGTCGTTAGATCTTAATTTCATTTTACATATATTTAAATATGCAGGTTCAAACATGCTCAAACAATCACCTATCTGCCACAAGGTATGAAACCACCTTGGGAACAACCTGCAACACCACTCCAACAAGAAAAGTAGTGGTTTTGATAGGAATGATAGATTCATGGATTCCCGTGGCAGAGGGCGATTTGATAACAGAAGAGATGGTGACCGTAGCAGGGGAATAAGTCATAGTAGAAGCCCTGGCCGTTGTCGTAGAAGGGGAAGAAGTTATAGCAGAAGCCGTAGCCCAAGGTGGAGTAGAAGTCAAAGCCGTAGTCACAGCCACAGTCCAGTAAGGCATGAAAGGCGGCCCGTGTCAATGTTTGATCAGAAGGTAGTTGACACGCCTGCTATCATTCATTTAGTAAACCCGTCAACCACCAAGACCTTGCCTTTTCAAAAGCAATGTCTCAACCTCATAAACCAGTCTCGGAGAGTAGTATTGATCCGAAGGCCTAAACCTAAATGGTATGTATCATGTCATCAGTTATGGTCGAAGATCAAACACATCATTAGTTCTAGGTATGGCTAAGAAAAGGTTTTCTTTATTTGTGCTATTTCTGCATTGAGGCTTTTTGTTTTTCTTTCTCATTGGGCTCTATCTTAATAAACATAAACAAAAAACAATTAAACATAATAAATCCCTCTTCAAAGCTGATAAGAAGGGCCCTTTTGTCGTCGGAGAGTCTTTTTGATTCAGAGTTGGCAAACATATTATTGAACGTTTGGGTCAATATGTTTGGCAATTTATGATGTTTAGCGTACGAAGTGCTGGAATGCTCGTCCTTAAACTTGACGAGATGATTGGTGTACGCATATATGCATGCAAGTTTCTCCTTTTCCTTCTTATCCTACATCAAGAATTAGAGAGGAATAACTATCAAAGTGTACTTACAGATGAACGAGAATTAGAGAGGAATAACTATCAAAGTGTACTTACAGATGAATGAATGACAATATGTATGTCATCTCTGGCTTTGGATGGTGTCGTAATATTCAGGCTCCACGACAGCACAACAGCATACAGGTTCCTCAATTGGTCTCATTTATTGGCATTTCTTCTAGCTAATGTGTTCGTTTGGTACATAAGCTGTCAATAGATGCAACTATTTTTTAATCACAGGTGATGTATTAGAACAAGGTTAGGTTGTTGTGTACTTCCAAAGGGACTCCTTTTTGTCTTTTTTAATGGATTTTACGGTTGCAGATGCACATAATGTAGAACCTAGAACCTATTTGTGATCAAGGAAAAATGCCGATTTTGACTTTTGTGTTGACAATGATTTGGGCTTTGCTAAAGATCGTACAATTAGCAGGTAAGATTTTTCAATCTCTTTAGATCTACTTTGTGTGAACTCATTTTAGTTTGCTAGACATCTACAATGGGTCGATTTAGATTATGTTTATTTATAAGTTCAAAAGCAAAACTAGCTGCTAATATACAAATTCAATAGAGAACCTACACTATGTTGTAGAAGCATGCCTAAATTTTTATATAAACCACTCAAAAGGTTTTCGTACCTGTTGTGTCAATTGTCAAACAAAAACAGGTCAACCGGGTTGTATTTTGAAAGGGTTGCAACATGAAATTCAGTAGCAGTTTAAACATGAGCACTAATTGCATAAGCGTTTGCATATCCCTCCAGCAGTTGCAACCGGACTTGCCTGAATTTGATCCATATGAGCAGAAGTGTGAGAGGGTGTCACTTCCGTTTAGTTCAAAGTAGAACCACCAGGAGGGGGAGATAAATGGCAGTGGGTCAAATGGTAAACAGAAAATCTACTTACATATAACGAAGTAGAGGAAGTTTATTATTTTCTAAATTTTTTTATCAGTTAACTGGTTGCTTTATTCTCTATACTTAGGATGGGGTATATGTTTGGTAAACTTTTATTTCACAAAGTAAAATAGATACATTGCTTTGATTTTATTGTCACTTATAATTTCGAGAACGGGGTGTTTGGATGTGTTCCAGGAAAACAGAGAGGTGTTATGCAATGGGGGTAAGAGTTAGGTTAACAGAAAATATAAATAGCTATTGTAACTTTTATTTATATATATAATCAATAGAAGTTGTGTATCTCTATGTTATAATATTAGTAATGCGAACTATGTCGCAATAATAATATAGGAAGGCCGAAAATCAGTTTGCCAAACACCTCCACAATAAGTCTTAATAATGGGCAATTAATTGTCTAAGTCATGTTATTTGGTACCTCATTCACTGAAACATGGCATGAATTAGAACTGATGTATTAGATGGAAACGTGGGTGGTTCATGTAGCTCACTTAGAGAGGAAATGATGTGTTTGTTAAATATAGCAATGCTATGTACACGTAGAAACCCGGCAGACCGACCTTCAATGAGAGATGTGGTGTCGATGTTGCTAGCAGTTGAGCCCAAGAAGAAACCACCAGATGATTTTTGTAGAACATATTGTATTATGCTATAGTATTGCCTTCACATATTTGAATGTATTACACTTTCTGGATCTTCTTGATGCAATGTCATTACTTTTTCAACATTGGATATTTAGTTATTGTTTTCTGTTATATATAGCCAAACAGATATTTTTGTTGTGAATTTGACACATAACCTTACTCCATTGCCCCAAAGAACCATATGTATTCCTTCCAGTAGTAACATCTGTCAAAGGGCCTCTTTCAAGGTAGTCACCATATCAGGTCGAGAGAAATTGCTGACTGATCAGCCTAAGCTTTTGCAGCAATCTTGGACAGATCTTCTTCCCATTTACACATGAAATGTTGCCCCTAAAGCCACTGCATAAATTTTACCCATTTGCAGTCCTTCCCTTACATGCTATTCATTAGAATATAGCCAATCCCTTTTTCCTTGATTTATCTACAGCGAAGCTGGCCATAGTGAATGAATGCAACAAGAATTTAGTATTGCGTAACCAATTCGAAATGTCCGTGAAATAAAATCTTCAATCAAAAGAGGAATTGTAGGGATGGCCGAATTTAAAAACTTGAATTCATATTTGAAGGTATGTAGATTTCCATATGTATATTTCTGGTTCTAGTCGTTAGATCTTAATTTCATTTTACATATATTTAAATATGCAGGTTCAAACATGCTCAAACAATCACCTATCTGCCACAAGGTATGAAACCACCTTGGGAACAACCTGCAACACCACTCCAACAAGAAAAGTAGTGGTTTTGATAGGAATGATAGATTCATGGATTCCCGTGGCAGAGGGCGATTTGATAACAGAAGAGATGGTGACCGTAGCAGGGGAATAAGTCATAGCAGAAGCCCTGGCCGTTGTCGTAGAAGGGGAAGAAGTTATAGCAGAAGCCGTAGCCCAAGGTGGAGTAGAAATGAAAGCCTAGTCACGGCCACAGTCCAGTAAGGCATGAAAGGCGGCCTGTGTCAATGTTTGATCAGAAGGTAGTTGAGACGCCTGCTATCATTCATTTGGTAAACCCGTCAACCACCAAGACCTTGCCTTTTCAAAAGCAATGTCTCAACCTCATATACCAGTCTTGGAGAGTAGTATTGATCCGAAGGCCTAAACCTAAATGGTATGTATCATGTCATCAGTTATGGTGGAAGATCAAACACATCATTAGTTCTAGGTATGGCTAATTCTTTATTTGTGCTATTTCTGCATTGAGGCTTTTTGTTTTTCTTTCTCATTGGGCTCTCTCTCAATAAACATAAACAAAAAACAATAAAACATAATAAATCCCTCTTCAAAGCTGATAAGAAGGGCCCTTTTGTCGTCGGAGAGTCTTTTTGATTCAAAGTTGGCAAACATATTATTGAACTTTTGGGTCAATATGTTTGGCAATTTATGATGTTTAGCGTACGAAGTGCTGGAATGCTCGTCCTTAAACTTGACGAGATGATTGGTGTACGCATATATGCATGCAAGTTTCTCCTTTTCATTCTTATCCTACATCAAGAATTAGAGAGGAATAACTATCAAAGTGTACTTACAGATGAACGAGAATTAGAGAGGAATAACTATCAAAGTGTACTTACAGATGAATGAATGACAATATGTATGTCATGCTGCTTATTTATAAAAAATGACTAAAATGCGCATGTAGTCTTGCCTTCTGATAATGTTAATCATGAATGAAAACTTATTCACGTGTCACCCTTAATTGAAAATCACACGCTTCAGGCTATAGAATTCATAACAGTTGGAATACTACAGACATCCAACTCACTCAGGTATATATTTTGCACGAGCTCTCTAATTCTCATGGTCACTCGATTCGATCAATATCCTTCTCGCTTTAAAGTCATTGCAGAAGGTTAGATTATTACTGTAACTTGGTGTTAGTGGTCATATTAATAGTCATATATAAACTTGAAAAAGAAGTGCAAAAACCCACATCTGGACCGTGTTCACCCACTCATGTTTGTATAACACTTTAATTTCATTTTTATTTTTATCATATACTTTTTTTGTGAAGTTAAAGTTAACAAAAAGGCAGGTTGATATGTATCAATTAATGTGTAAGTTTCTCTAAAACCATAGCCGAAACAGTACATAAAACTACAACCATTTCAATTAGGGTTTTACAAGACATGAAGAAAAAGTACAAAGAGAAATGGATTTTAGGAGGAGGTTTGAACATGATGCAGCAAAAAGAGAATGTTTAAGGCTCAACCATTTTTGAACGAGTCTGTCTTCCTAAAGTTGTTTCTCATTGACCAATCTTCCGATAATATTGGAAGTAGAACTACACGTGGTAGACGAAGCCACATCACTACAGGTAGTGTTTACGAATTTGGTTGCGAAATAGCAATCCTAGACGGGATGAGCTACTATGAATTGTTTGCCCGTAGTTTTAAAAAGTGATAATCAAGCTACGAATATGGTTACTATAGCAATATTAAAAGTCAACCCTTGCAGTCATGCTTTTGCCGTGAATGGAAACCAGTTCAACTATTCTTCCACTAATATGCTCTTGGAATTAAAGAGAAGATGCTGATGTTACTTGATTGGGAAATCGAAAATTTGACTCGTGAGATGGTAAATCAAACATAACCTGATTTTCTATGCCAATGACAGAGCGAATGTGATCAAAGTTATGCTGGTCCTGGATATCTATGTTGTTGTTTGGAAGGTTTTGATGGGAACACGTATATTCCAAATGGTAAAGCTCGGACTAATGAGTTTCAAGGAGCAACAATATATGTAATTATGTATGTTATTTGGTTTTGCAGAAGTGTCATCTTAACTGTTTTTAATATGATAGTCATTCATAGGATATATTATAACAGTGACCTCATAAGAGTAATGTTCCATATTTTACACAATCTTTTGAAACTCGGTTTTTAGTTAACCCGGTCGAGTCATTGAGCCCGAGTCAACCAGGTTTCTAAAAAGATATTTTTTTAACATTTTAAATAATTAATAGAAATTATATATAAAATTCAAGAAAACTTGTGTATATTGATTATTTATCAACCGATATAATATGTAAAATTTACATTTTTTTTAAACCCGAAAAATCAAAATCCGGCCGGATCACGAGAACCGGGTGAAGCCGGGTGACACCAAACTCGGCGGGTCTATCCGGGTTTCGAAAATACAAAAACCGGTTCAATATGAATTTTTTTATCAGAACCGGGTCAATTGGGTCTGAAAACATTGATTTTACATGGAGAATATTGTTAACTAACGAATAAAGGCATCTTTGTTTTCTATAGGATCTTGACGGTCATTCTTGATGGCATGATTGTCCACCTTATGCTCGGAAGGTATTAGAAACAAAATACAATGGTACTTTTAGTGAATTTTT